>CM024717.1:9380398-9569694 GCA_014182545.1 Eucalyptus globulus | reverse complement strand
CTCCGCATACTGGGGCCACGCGGCGATCGGCACGCCGAACCATATGCTTTCTAGGGTGGAGTTCCACCCGCAGTGCGACACGAACCCTCCGATGGCTTGATGGGCCAGGACTGCGACCTGTGGGGCCCACCCAATCACTCTCCCGACACCGGCGGTCCTGTCAATGAAACCCTCGGGCAGGACCTCCGCGGGATCTGCGTAGTCACAGGGGGCTTCCAACTTGCCCTTTGCTGGTGGCTGCCGTAGGGACCACAGGAAGCGGTACCTGCTCCGCTCTAACGCGTAAAGAGCAATCTCTTTTGCCTGATGCTCGTCGAAGCACCCCCCGCTCGAAGCACAGGAACACCACTGACGCATCTGGCTGCTGGTCGAGCCAATCAGGATCTCGAAACCCTTTTTGCTCTCAACGTTGATGTTTAGTATGGGGCCCACGGAGTACACCGTAGATGCTCCAAGGCTGGCCAGGGCTTCCACAGCGTGCGGTTCGAGCTCAGCGAACGAAGGTACCAAAATTCCCTTGGTTTCCCTATACCTCAGGGGAGGTCCAAGAATATCCGGCAGTCTTCTTCCATAAACACTTCAGAGGGCAAGAACTTGGCGGCAGGCAGCGGGTTAGCTAAGGACAGGAAGTCCAGCTCGGCGTCAGTGCCCTTGAGCCTGGTTGGGTCCATGTGTTGCTCGTCTCGGAGAGACTGGAGGTGCCGTGACTCCGAGGAACGCCGCGCCTGATGGGAAGAAAAATGTAGGAAGGGACGCCGGGGCTCGACAGCGTCGATCATTGAGGTGCAAAACATGTCAAGGACAAGCCCAGCGAGCCGTGGCGACCCATGGGCAGAGAGCTCAGCGACAGCTTCTCGGAGGTCGGCTTTGTAGCTCTCCATGAAGTGATAGACGAAGGCAGAAGAAAGACGTCCTCGAGGTGGCTTCGCCTAGGGAGGAGGACAAGCGGATGCGGGCAGGCACGGAGGCGGTGAGCGACTCGATGTGGGAATCAATCTCCGAGTTGAAGGGGAACTTCATTATGAGGACGGTGATGAAAGAGCCGACCGTGCACGGTCGACAAGGAGCAGCCATCTCCACCATGGACACCAGGTGGCCGGGCCCCAGACATGGGATGAACACGAGCTCGATTTTAGCACTCATAAAGACGATGATGCCTCAAAAAATTCTTCTTTTCCTAACTGAGTTCACTCGGTTGCGGAGATAATAACTTGGGTGGAGGCTCTTATGGATCTCAATTTTGAGTCTTCAGTTAGTGGGAATGAAGGAAGCAGGCAAAAAGATGGGGATAGATCTGACAAAACGGTGAAGACGTCGTGCAGATTGAGGTCTGCGTAGCTGTCTGGTTCACCTTTTTCTTGGTCGAAATCGCCCTCTGGTTTAGCTTGCGTTTTGTTGGATTCTAAGTTTGGATATTGCTCGGTGTCGGTTTTACTCCACGAGGAAATTCAAAAAACCACCCCGGCTCACGTCAACCGATGCATCCTCAATAAGAAAATTGCTAGAAAAATAATAAATAAAAAACTTAAGATTTTTACTTAGTTTGATTGATCAATATCTATTTCATGAAAGAATGGATGATAAATACTCCACTAATTAATTAAAAAATAGATGATAAATACTCCACTAATTAATTAAAAAATTATAGAGTTATAATTACTCACATACCTGAATGTTTTTCACATTTAGATTACTGCTAATCTATAGTGTTTAGACTCGAAACATTTATGTTTCTACAAAAGAAAACGTCACAATTTGAGTGTACAAACCTTTTTTTGCACAAATCGCTGTTCGGAGCTTTGTGGCTCAAGGAAGTTCCCCGCTGTGCGTCAGCTGTCCGGTTGTCGCTGGAGGAAAATAAAGCAAAACGAAGATAGAATAAGATAAAGCCAGTCAGTATTGGCGGGTCAAGGAAGTTCCCCGCCGTGCGTCAGCTGCGGTTGTCGCTGGAGGAGAAAATAAAAGCAAAACGAAGATAGGATAAGATAAGATAAAGGCAGTCAGGATTGGCGGCTCAAGAAAGTTGATAGAATAAGATAAAGGCCCTAAGGATGGGCGGATAAAGTAGAAAAGATAGCCTTTATCCTATTTCTTTTCCACCTGAAGATGTGATCTCTAAGGTTCCGAACAAGGGCTCGCATATTTCGTGTGCACAAATTTTGTGCGAATTTAAAAAAGTGAAACGTTTGAGGACATCCAGAAGCTCCCGACCCGTAATTATCGCCTAGGTCTCTCATCATTGACAAGATAAAAAAATATGTGAGACAAACGAAGAAGAAGTGCAATTGGACAAATTTATTGCGAATTTAAAAAGGCGGGAAGCGTCTAAAGATGTGACTATAAAGGTTCCGTCCAATTTAGCTAATGGAAATACTAACATATATTATTTTACTTTTTAAAAATATGTGGCACCCACTAGGTTCCAAATCAAAAAAAAAAAAAAAAAAAATTTTGATTAACAAATAAAAAACAAAAATTAAAAAATTAAGAAGAAAAAAACAAACGCACCCACAATTTGGCTAAGCCATTGTCGATGGTCGCCACCACAATTGTCAAGAAAGGGCCAAAAAGGGTTGCCCCAAGTGACCCTCCCAAGCAAAGGCATTGGCGGCCCCCAATGAGGGCTCGCTAGCTTAGATTTGGGGCTACACACGACCTTTGCTGCAAAGGCTGATGCAAAACGAGTGAGGGTCATCGGCCTTTGCACAGCCACAGTGTAAATAGCTTTTGTAAAGGTCTAGACAACCACCGTCAGCCCTTTCAACAACTATATGGTAGTGGCACTGTTGAGGGCTTGGCCAAGCCGTGGGTGATTTTTTTTTCCTTTTTATTTTTATTTTTATATTTTTATTTTTAATCTTATTTTGTTCGTATTTTTTAATTTTTTTTTCTGATGTGGCGCTTAGTGTGGGTGCCATGTCCCTACCACGTGTCTTAAAAGTAACAAAATAAGACGCATAAGCATTTTCCGTTAGCTAAAATTTGAACATAATTTAACATAGGATTAGATTAAACCAATTTGGTAAGTTTTATGACTTAATTTACATTTATGACAAATTTGAACACTTCTAGTGCACATATCCTAAAAAATATTAACATGGTAAGAATTTTGAGGTCGAGTTCTATATTGTTTCTTTCCAGATTTTAGAATAGTCCGGATGGATTGTTGTTCCAAGTATGCTGAAACACACTTGCCAAGTAATCACATAATCAAAGAAATACCAACAGCCTCTAAGCTAAATGGATGCTCACTAACTCTAGACATCCTTAGTGAATCGACCCAAAGATAGGTAGGAAGAGCCACCCTCCATCAAAGCCTTACTGCTCTTCTCGCTCACCTCTTTCACCTTCTTCCTCCTCTCCCCGGCCTCCTTGCACTCCATTAACCTTCTTATCCCTTCATCTATCTCATCTACCGTAATGATGGCATCACTACCTTTGACTTGATCTCTTCAATGATCCATCTTGATATCTGCCGGGAGCACCATTGGATTTGAACGAGTTGAAATCTATGTTGACTCTGATATAATGCGTCACTGCTTTGACAAGATCTCCGATAATCCATCTCGATCTTTGCCATGAGACCAAGCTCCACCACCAGTTGGAACAGCGTTTGATCATGGTAGTTGTGCATAATTATGATTACATTACGGTGTAGAAATTTAAGTTGAATATGTTGATACAAAAAAAGATGCAGCTGGATAAAGGGCCAAATCCCCAAAAAAGAGAATATCATGAAGTTTTATCTCTCGCGGACAAATTTGAACTCCTTGGACCTGACCAAGTCCTTAAAAGGCTTAAGAGAGAAATTACGGGGGAAGAACCCTTAAGGGTGAGACCGCTGCACACTCTTTGTATTCCCTCCTCTCTGAGAAGAACAATATATAAGAGAGCAATTGGGTAACTGGTGGGAATGTGGGCAACAGGACAATAAAATAAGGAAGACAGTCCTTTGGTAACCCACTTGTATTATCAAGCAAGCAAGGCCGCCTCGACATGGAGGTCAAACTCTTGGCAACTTGATGAGGGTTACCACATGTCAGGGCATCAATATCCGGGATTGTACTCTTGGTTACAAGTTATCGGAAATGAAGTTTTACCTTTGATGGACAAAATTAACACCCACTTTTCATATGTTCCAAAGCAAATAGTACAAACTCACTCAATGAACAAAAAATAGTCAGCGTGATCTTTTCCATCTAAGCAATTCTTAGCTGACATTTGTTGACACTAAATTTTGGCATTTATTTATTGCATTAAAAAAATAGGAATTAATTTTTAACCTAAAAAATAGAATTAAATTGCATAACATATAGTTTTAGGAGCATTTTTTTATTATTTATTTGCATTGGACCGGGTTGGATTTGAATCTATAGTTTTGAGCTTTAAATGAGTTAGAAGTCCATGGTGAGAGAATTTGGCCAAGTTCATTATTCTTTAAATGGAGTCAGAGTCTTAATGCCAAGATGGAAAATCGCTAATTAAGCGTGATCTTAGAAATATTGAGGCAAACTAGGATAGTGATATGAAGAAATCTTTTTTGGTCACCTAGCAAGCAATCGGTATGATTCTCAAGGTACTTGTGTTAATCATAAAAAGAAGAAGAAGAAGAAGAAGGAAATAGGTAATTGGTGGAATATTTTAATAAAAGAGCACTGCAGTGGCCGATTCTCATGTTTGCAAAGAAGAAGGGAAATAAATATATTTGCATGGTTGAAGGTACAAGTCCTGAAAGGAAAAAAAAAAAAAAAATATATATATATATATATATATATATATATATATATATTTCAGTGCATCTAGAATTAGAAAGCAGATCATCTTCTCTTCTTGGGATCCTCATGGTCCTGCATTTAAAAGGAAGAACTTTCACGCAAGAACAGGGGCCACACAATTCAATACAAAGTCACGCACAATAGAATAGATGGCCATTGATAAAGTCACACGAGAGAATAGGGAATCGTAAAAGGGCTTCAATCGAGACAAACCTGCGGCGTGGCGAGAGGATGGTGCCGTGGGGGAACGTGAAGAAGCACGCCCCATCTCCCAAATCATAGCTCACCACCTGCAGCGATTTCTCAGCCCAACAAAGAACCCAGCAATCCGACGCATTCCAGTCCAGCACCGGCGTCATCTCCAATCCGCTGCAACTGCAATTTTAGCCACCGATTGTGTGCATGATTTCCTCCATCACCGAGAAACCGACTTATCCAAGTTGAGGGTTGAAAGCCGCAAGCCCAAGTCAAGGAAGCCACAGCGTGAGTCCATTAGAAAATTCAAAGAGATATGTCACGACCAAATTTTCGGGTGTGAACGACCTAGAGTTTGGCTAACAAATTGTTAGCCTAGACTTAACTCGGGCTCTCTCAAGCCCATACCAATTCACGGGCTAGGTTCAAATTCTTAACATGTAATTGATTTTCAATTAGGAGTCACCACTAATATATTTTGGTGGGTCGATTAGAAACCCAAGTAAAGTAAGGAGATTTTCTTTACTCCCTACAAACCAGAGATTTATGAGTTTGGGGACTTGAGTTCATTGCTAAATTTCTCTAACGCCTTTTCGGTACCTTTTTCTTTTCTTTAAAAAAATTGTTTTAGCGGGTAGTTTGAATTGATTTAAATATATTTACTAACATGTGAGACGATGTGCGAGTGTACAAACCACCAATTTAACACCTAACTAAAGCAGTGAATAAATTGCAGGACTTACCTCATAGTCCCAGTATATGCAATGTTAGATCAAAATTTACATCAGCAGTCACAGATATGATTTAGTTAGTATGGCTCTTTTTGTTTTTATTTATTTAATGAGAGTCATGCATGCATGCTACTAATCTAGAGATGATATGGCATGGCAATATGACCTAAGCTATATGACATGAGTAAAATAATTTCTAAAGAAATGCAATAATTAAATATACAATCTAAATTAGCTAATGACTTAATTCTAATGACGAGCAATTTCTAATTAAATGAACCTAACAAAAATCACTAAATGGCGAGCATTGTATGAATCTAATTCTATATGATGTCGATTTTATTTTTCTAATAAGCATGCAATCTATCATAATATGCAATGACGTGCGAATGCCCTAATTCTAATTTTTTACGAAATTCGAAATTAAAATTGCAAAATAAGTAACCATGTATTTAAAACTAACATCCTAAATGAATGCATATTTTGGATTTTATTTTTAAAAATTTGAAACAAAATCTCTATTCTAAATATGCAATGTAACACTAAAAAAAAAGACATATTCTAAAACAAACCTAATCCTAACTCAAATATTTTTTTGGATTTTTCTTTTATGAAAATAAGATTTATTCAACAAACACGGCTGCGGATCAGACCATATAAGATTGATATCCATAAATTCCACAAACCATATCTCACACGAGATTGGGTTAGTCAATTTTTAAAGGAAAATGTCACAAATAGTCCCTATATTTTCACTCAATGGCCAATTTAAATCCACTGAACTTTCGATTGGCTCAATTTGGTCCGCTTGAACTATTGATAAAATGTCGATCTAGTCCATAAACTTTCGAATGGCTCAATTTAATCCCTAAAGTATTAATAAAATGTCGATCTAGTCCACGAACTTTCGATCGGCTCAAGTTGGTTTGAACTATGATGAAATGTCAGATCTAGTCCTTCGTTCTATTTTTCTTTTTTTCCCTTTTTTCCATTTTTTTCTTCTTTTTCCCTTTTTTTCCTTTTCTTCCCTTTTTTTTTTTTTTCGCTTTCCCTCCGCCGGAGCCGGCGGAGGGCCGGCTCCGGCGAGGAGCCCCTCGCCGATCGGCGGGGCCCTCGCCGGCGATCCCTTGCGGGTGAGCCCGTCTTGCGAGGGAGCCCCGTCGGCGGGGGCTCTCCCTGCGGTCGGGCGAGGAGGGCCGTCCCGCCCGACGTTTGCGAGGAGAGCCCCTCGCCCGGGGCATCGGGCGAGGGTGAGGGCGAGGGCTCCCTCTTGCCGGGCGTCCCTCGCAGCGGGCGGGGCTCTCCCTCGCCCGCGGCGAGGGGCCCACGAGGCGGTGAGGACGGCCCCTCGCGGATCGGCGGGGAGAGCCCCTGCCGCGTCGGGCGAAACGAGAGCGAGCCCCTCGCCGTCGAGCGGGGCGGGCGAGGGCTCCCTCGCTTAGCGTCCCTCGCAAGCGGGCGAGGGCTCACCCTCACGGATCTCGCGAGGAGAGCCCGCCGGACGCCGGCGAGGATGGCCCCTCGCCGGATCTGCGAGGGGAGAGCCCTGGCCGAAGCGCCGGCGAGGAGAGGCCCTCACCCGCTTGCGAGGGACGGCAGAGCGGGGGAGCCTCGCCCTCGCCCTCGCCCAGACGCCCGGCGAGGGCTCTCCTCGCAGCGCGCCGGCGGACTCGCCACCTTGCGAGGGACCGTCGGCAAGGGCCCTCGCCGGACCTTCGGCCCTCCGCCGCCGGCGGAGGAAAGCCAAAAAAAAAAAAAAAAAAAAAAAAAAAAGGAAAAAAAAAAAAAAAAAAAAAAGAAAAAAGGAAAAAAAAGGAGGAAAAAAAAAAGAAAAATAATAACAAAGGACTAGATCGAACATTTCATCATAGTTGAGGGGACCAACAGGCGATCGAAAGAGGGACTAGATCGGACATTTTATTAATAGTTCAGAACCAGAATTGAGCCATTCGAAAGTTCGGACTATATCGAACATTTTATCAATAGTTCGGGGACCAAATTGAGCCAATCGAAAGTTCAGGACAGTGGACATTGAGTGAAAATATGAGGACTATTTGTGTAATTCCCATTTTAAATAAATGCGAATCAAATCTCGAGGCGGGAGATCGGATTGGCGATTTTCAAGTGATTCTGCGAAGTCAATTTTGGGGGTGAAAATCGGTTGTCAATCCCTAATTTGAGAGGCAATTTCATGTCGGAATCTCAATCATACGGTAAAATGAATAATTTGGCTAAAAAAAAAAAACTATAAAAGACATAATAATAATAATAAAATAAAATAAAAACTACCTAATGTATTTTTCCTTTTGTTTTTCTTTTTCCTTCCAAGCCTTATGCTCGTGGCGGATCACCAAGGACTGACGGGTCACCAAGTGTGGCGGGTTATCGGCATTTTGAGCTCACAGTGAGGGCGCGGCGGCTTGTCGGTGGCGAAGTAGTCCAGCGGCGCGAGGAAACCCGGGTAGGGGGCTCGGTGAGTGGTAGAGCTCACGGAAGTAAGGGTCTTGGTAGCTCTGACAAGGGCTCGGTGGCCCGGCTTAAAAGCTGCTGCGAGTAGTGTGCTCATGGTAGTCCCGGGACGAGCGATCTTTGCGCGTTTGGGTCGTAGTAGTAGCGAGGGCGGGCTGCAACTCGCGGTGTGGTAGATCGGGCGGTGGCGTTGGCAAAGGGGGCTCGAGAGGATGCCCGTGGTACTACGGCCGAGAGAGAGAAAGGCGGGGGCGTTTTGGCTCGATGGCGATGCAACGGTGGGGCGGGCGGCCCGGGCATCGTGGAGGGTGCTCGGAGTGATGGTGGCCGACAAAGGGAGACATTGGCGCTCGGAGGCATAGTGGCGTCGCGGGGGACAAAGCAGCTGGCGTTGAGGCGTGAGTGATGGTGGTGCAGTGCGGTGGGCTTTGGCTCGGTTTTGCAAATCCGGCGCCCAGGCTTGGCGTCATCGAAACTCGGGTGGCTGCGAAGTGGTGATACGGTGTCTAGCGAGGCGGCGGCGGAGCGCAGCACTTGCTCTGTGGATCGGGTAGAGGTGCAAACGGGGGCTGCGGAAGGGTGAGCGAAAGGCGGCGTCGACAAGGCAGCAACAAAGCGCTGGGTAGTGGTAGAACAGGAGGAGCGGCGATGGTCGGTGTTGGCGGAGCCCTTGATCTTTGTAGCGGCTTCTAGCGGGTGAAGGTTTGCGTAAAAGGCGAGGCATGATGTGCGAATCTCTGGTTCTTCTTCTTCTTTTTAATTATTTTTCTCTCTCTTCCCCGTCACTCTCACGTCCTCTCCCCTCTGTTCTCGTGACTTTTCTCAGCTTTTTCTTCTCTTTCTCTCAAAGAACCGAAGGAAACCCCTTCTTCGAAAACCAAAAACCCCCTTTTGTGCGACGCGTATTTCTTTTTTGTATTGCCCAGAACCTATATGTTTTAATTTATTTATAGGTCGCGAATTAGGGTTTTTAATCTTTCCAAATCGGTATCCACTAAGATTCATTTTGCCGAACGCAGTTTTTTTTGCCGAACACAATATTTGTTTTCCACTTGCTCATCCAGAAAATTTCATCATATCTTGAAAAATTCAAATTCTTATTTTCACAAGATAATTTCCGATCATAAAAAAGGGTCAATTTGCTCGCTTCGTAGACTTAGTCCGGCCTCTCAATTTAAAGCTCAGGACCACTAATTCAAACCCATCCGCCACCGGTCCAATAAATGCAAAAAATGCAAATGCACCTAAATCTATATGTTATGCAATTAATTGATTAACTAATTTTTGTTAGGGGTTAAAATTAATTCTAAATTTTTAATGCGATAAATGAATAAATGGATCGCCAAAATTTGGTGTCAACAACACCCCTCTTTGAAAGTGAGTTTGAATATATTTGCCTTCAAAGACAAATTGAGACCTAAATTTTTACTATACATATGCATTGAAATAATTTTTTTTGGTCGAAAAATGAATGCAATTTATATAATGCATGGAAATGCTAATGCAAATGGTAAATGAACTTACCTGAAATAACTTACCTTCAAGGAGGGTAGAGTAATTCGGGATAGTGGGTGTTACATGTTCAAGACCCATGTACCATTCTACGGTCGCCCATAATAGTAGCATGGCTTTGAAAAGAGACTGCTTTCCCAGACCCGGTACCTTTCTACGATCGCCGGTATGGCGGTGTTTGGTTGTGTCTAAGACCTATATCTTTCTTCGGTTGCCTTGATGAAGAAATTGATTTTCAGGACCCGTACCATTCTACAGTCACGAATTGGGAAATAGATGTTGTCTAGGACCCGTACCATTCTAAATTAGCCTGAATTAGACTAAATGAAGAAAAATATTTGGGCGACAACAGTGAGTGTCGATGTAAAGGACTCGAGCTACAAAAAGCATGCCGGGTCAATAAAGAAAGTCAAGCTACGGAAGCACTCCGGTTCGATAAAAGGGAACCTAGGCTACGAAAGCACACCAGGTCAATATAAATGAATACCGGGCTACGAAAAGCACATCGGATCGATAAAGAGGGACTCTGGGCTACAAAAGCATGCCGAGGTTAGGAACTTGACACCGGGCTATGGGGGAGCACGCTGGGTCAATGAAAAAGAGACATCGGGCTATGGAAGCACACGGGAGTCAATGAAAAAAAGGACACTAGGCTACAAAAAAGCACACCAGGTCAAGGCAGGACCTTTGGGCTACGAAGCACAGGGTTGATGAAAGGGACTGCAGGCTACGAAAGCAAGCGAGGTCAATATAAAGGACACCAGGCTACAAAAGCACGCCGAGGTTGATGAAAAGGGCTTTGGGCTGCGAAAGCACGCCAAGTCATGAAAAGAACGCCTGGGCTATGGAACCACGCCAGGTCGATGAAAAGAACTCAGGCTACGAAAGCACGCTAGGTCAATTATAAGGGACATTGGGCTACAAAAAGCACGCCGAGTCGATGAAAATGACTTTAGGCTGCGAAAGCATGCCAAGTCAATATAAAAGATAGTTTGATCAAGTCAAGTGTCGATGCACTTGAGAGAGAATACCTGCACAATAACAAGTATTTAGAGTATGGGTAGAGATATACTTACCTGGTGATATCTCTGATTCTTGGGGATATGTCTTCTAGAATTTAGATATCATGTGTAGGTCTTTCACCTCCGGGTAGAAATAATTTTGGAACATCATGGATGCACCTTGAATGTTCATGAATGTTTCTCATCTTCTAACATCATGAGGCATTTCTGAAAGGAACCTAAATGTTAGGAGCTCTTGGGTCTTTGAGAAAACATTACCTATTAGACATGATTTAGAGCAAAAATGCACTGACGAAAGAAATAAGCAATTAAGGCTATTCTGGAATGCATACTTCAAAATCTAATGAAGTTTTTATTAATTCAATCGGGGTTCATGCATAATGACCTTTGCATTACCCAAATTTCCATTGAAGAGAATCATTATTCAAGACAATTTTCATGACATGGATTTTCTAAGAATACTAAATGAGAGACTTTCAGTTAGAAAGGACTTTCACTCCCTCTCATTTAAAATGGCTATTTTATGAGAATCACTCAATCTCACTATCATCATACCAAGGGTCTGAGTATTCTCGCAAGCAGTACGACCCCACCAATCTGAGAGATCTTTAATAGGGACCGTAATACGGGCATGGTCAATGGCTTAACAAAGGGACTCTTTGAGTCAAGGCAATTGAAAGAACAATTTTGTAATCATCTCCGGGTTTACAAGTCAAGAACCCTGCAAAATGAGAAAGAAATAGTCTTGCTCGCTCTTCTTCAAGCGATGCTTATGACATGTGAATTTATACGTTAATTCAAGTGCCATAATCAAAAGAGACTTTGTAAGAGACGTAATGTAGGCTAGGTTCATTGGTTGAGAAACAAAATGATCATTAGGCTCAAAAATGTGTATAGGGTGAGAGTTGATGATCTAGGCATTATCACGGTCTTTTCCTTCACCAAAGATTGTCATTATAAATGCACTATTGATCTTGACTCTTTGAGTACTTCTCCATTGTGATACAATCTTTGAAACTGATAGTCATCTATCTTGACTCTTTTTTTCATTTTTCATTTTCATTTATGGGCATTGGCCTTGCTTTTACCAGGCACACCGCTTTTTCATGCCCCTAGTTCTCATTCATTTTTTTTTCACTTCTTTTTTTTATGGGCATTGGCCTTGCTTTTACAGTACGCTGCTTTTTCATGCCCCTTAGTTCTATTTTGAATTCAATTCTTGCACACAATGCATGCATCCAGTAATTACACTTTGAATGACACTCGAACTTTTCAAGAGTCTCCATCTGCCTTTTGCCTTGCCCTAATGTGGGGATGATCGCCAACTTGGTTTAAAGAGATGAAATTGTAGGCTCAAGTGGGCTATGCAAAGGATATAAGTATGTAGGATAGAGAAAAATACTATTCGTCATCCTAAGGCATTTGAATTACCACATGAATTCAATGTAATAGCACGATTAGAAGATTGATGCAAGTGAGGGCAAGAAAATTTAAATCCATTTCCATCACTTTATGGTGCTATCTTACCCTCAGTTTGCCCGATGTGGGGTGGTTCTTGGCAGCGTAATTTGAAAAAATCTTCACAAGTGTATAAGGCTCAAAGTGGTTAAGCAATGGATCACCTATTGTGTTTGGGATAGATAAATGAATTGCCCCTCATCAATTCGGTCATCATACATTTTGCAAGAGAACTCTTTACCTTGCAGATATGAAACTTCATAGACTCATCTCACAAGTGTATAAGGAGGAAGCTGTGTATAAGATAAGGCTTGCCTTTCATCATCCTGACACGTCTCATTCAACATTCTTAAGCATTGATGTCACTCCATTAAATTGTCTATCTTGACAAATCTCCATTTGAAATTGGTGAGTTAAATAGGCAAAATCATTATCAAAATTCTCTTTTCAGAACAGTCCAACAATTTAAGTATGAAAACCTTTTGTGACTTCAAAACAAACAATTTATCACACTCAAAAATGTTTTCATAAGCACAATTTTAGCCATTCATTCAAAGAATTGTCCTACGAAGGCACCATCTCAATAGCAGGTGTTCCTAGATTGCCCCTATTGAAAGGGAACACACGCATTGATCAATCGAGACTGAAAATACGGTATTCAATTTGGATGGACGCTCAATTCTCGCTTTTGCCCCTGATGTGCTTTTTTTAGATTCTTTCTTATCAGGCCAAGAAAATAATGTTCTGAAACATAAAGTAAATGGGTCATAAAATTAAACAGGGTTAACCTAATGCATGTTCTTGAAAAATGATTTTTTTTTTTTTTTTTTTTGGAATTTTGGATGAGGAAGCATGAAGAAGCCTAGTCCTCGAATTCACCTTGGATGATATTTTCTTTTTCATTATTGGATATCGTTACCAGAGCTAGTTTGGTGTACCCCATCATGTCCTCAAAATTGGAAATAAAATTGTAATTTCATTTGAACAGAGTCAAATGAATTACATTATTGGAATAGAAAATGCAAACAAGCAAATCCTAGAAACGAAAGCAATAATTGAAGTTTTAGAAAGCATGAAATCCTAGAAAGCATACAAAAAGGACTCCTTCGCAGAGGAGTGTGAATATAAGAACTTCTTCACTTGGTGGCTGCGTTTGCGCCTCCGTCATGGCTGGGCAAAGGGTTTTTCTGATTACTACTGAAAGAGAACGCCTTTGTGTCCAAGAGGTCTTGGACCCTACGCTTCAAAACATAGCAATCATTAGTGGAGTGACCAACCTCTCCCATGTGATAGTCACACTTTTTGGAGAGATTATATGTAGGATAATGCTCGGGATTTGGTCACTTCGGCTCAATAGAGAGTAATCCCTTCTTTTGGAGGACAGTCAAAATTTTGGATAGGGGTCTAGGAAGAGGTGTGAAATGTCTTCTAACATTACGTTGTCGACTCGATAACTAATACCCTCCACTTTCTTGCTTAGTAGAAATCTTAATTACTGGAGCGCGATTGGATGTATCACAATTCGGTTGAGAATATGCCACATTAATCTCAGCTTCAAGGTCCATCTCCTTCTTGGTAGAAAACCTCTTGTTAGATGGTTGAGTTAACCATCATTCTCTAATCTCCATCTCAATTTGTTCTCCCACGGGAACAAGTTGGTTGAGTTTTCAACGTATGTGCTAGCCATCCGGTTACATAACTCAAATGGGAGAGTCTTGATGAACAACTTCATCAATTCTTTCTCGAGGCTCGGGAGTGATTTGAGCTGCAGATTTAAAGCTATCTCACGGCATACTCCTTAAATGATTTGCTCCTCTTCTTCTCCATTCTCTCAAGATCTTCTTAGGAGGGTGTGATGTCCATATTGAACTTATACTGCTTAAGAAATGCATCAGCCACTTCATTCCAGGTGTCAAGAAGATTGACAATATTGATCACATACCAGTTCAATGCGGGTCCGGTCAAACTCGCATGGAATGATTAGATCATAAGGGGCTCATTCTTAACATGTTGGGTCATGTGTACATGGTACCTCTGCAAATGAGCCTTTGGCCATGAAATACCATTGTATTTCTCAAAGTCTAGTATTTTAAACTTTTTTGGCATCTTGACCTTCACATACACTGATAGATCGAACGGGAGTGAATTCTACAACTCCTGCAGTTGTTTCAGTTTTCTTCCAATTTTACGAAGCATTCATCCTGCTCCTTCTTAGGGATGTTGTCAAGCCTAGCCTTTGGCACATTGGTCGGTGAAGGGTCATCTTCTAGCCCATGCACATTGTCATCACCCAATTAAGCCTTGTTTGCCTACCTCGGGACAACTATCTCGGGAGAGTGGGTGCGGGGAGTTGGATTCGCTCGAAGGGATTGGATTTGAGTTGTCGAAGCTATAGAGGCGGCTAAATTTGAAATTGTTCTTCCATAATGGACATTCGATCCCGCACTTTAGCTTGATCGGCCATCCTAGCTCTTAATCATGTAATAATGGGCAAGGGTGAGTGATATGTTATCACCTAAAGTGAATGAATGAAAATATATAAGTATGAAGTGCAAATAGAGAATCAATCCATGACAATGATCTATCAACTTTTTCATTTTTTTTTTTTTCATGAAAAGCTCTTACAAGAAAGGAATTTCCTAAATAGAGCTAGAAAAATAGACACCCTAGTAAGATCAAATTTCCTAGACATGAATTGAAAACAAATTCTCCAAAGTTTTTTTATTTTTCCAAATGATTCATTGCATAGCAATTTCCTCATTTCATTTCTAAAAGGAATTAGATCAAATGACTATACTAGATTTTCATAGAAAGACCAAAAGCATGACAAAATAAGTTGCATGGTATCGGGATAGAAAACTTACTTTACCAAGAAAAATCGACGGCAATCGCATAGACATGTGCATGGTAAGTGGCTCGATTTCTAATCTATAAGGCTTATCAAAGTGGAGCCACAAGGATGATCAGACTAGCCACCGGCGTGTGGACTATATTGAGTCCTCATGACTCCAGCTTGGTCAAAGAGCGGACTCAAGTTGCAGGCAAGCGAACCGAGGTGGGTACTCTTGACACCAAAAAAGAAACTTCGGGATTGAGATGGGCGACTCGTACTGCGGGCTGGCGGTCAGAGTGGCGTTCATCTCAATACCATCCTAGATGATCCTATGCGGCCTAGGCGGCGGAGTTGTGTGTACAATATTGTAGTGCTAAATGCAAGGCATGCATGATAATTTATATCAAACAACACTTCAATAGTTTGAAAATAAACCATACATTCCTACACCTCTCTGCAAAATAAAGGTTAGCAAACACTTCCCCTTATACCTCTTCTCCTGCAAGAACATTTAACACCTTAAATGTTAGGGACATACCTGAGATTCTTGCTGCCAAACAAACATATTTTCAGCTAAAAGAAAATTGGCCAAAGTCCACTCAGAGTATTAACTTAAGTCCCCAGTGGAGTCGCCAAGCTATTGCGACCAAATTTTTGAGTGTGAACCACCTAGAGTTTTGCTAATGAATTGTTAAGCCTAGACTTAACTCGGACTCCCTCAAGCCCATACCAATTCACGACTTATGTTCAAATTTTTAACATGTAATTGATTTTCAATTAGGAGTCGCCACTAAACTATTTTTGATGGGTCGATTAGAAACCCAAGTAAAGTAACGGGAGATTTATTTTACTCCTACGAACTAGAGATTTATGAGTTCGGGGACTTGGTTACGCTAGATTTCTCTAACGCCCTTTCTATACCTTTCTCTTTTATTTTAAAAAAAAAAAAAAAATTCGCAGCAGTTTGAATTGATTTTAAATATATGTCCCTAACATGTGAGACGATCATGCGGGTGCACAAACCACCAATTTAACATCCAACTAAAGCAGTGAATAAATTGCAGGACTTACCTCATAGTAATGAAAGTATCTACAGTGTTAGATCAAAATTCACATCAACGGTCCTAGATATGATTTCTAATTAACACGCAACTTATTTTTTTGTTTTTATTTATTTAATGAGAGTCATGCATGCATGCTAGTAATCTAAGATGATATGGCATGGCAATATGACCTAACTATATGACATGAGTAAAATCATTTCTAAAGAAATGCAATAATTAAATATACAATCTAAATTGGCTAATGACTTAATTCTAATGACGGGCAATTTCTAATTATATGAACCTAACAAAAATCACTAAATGACGAGCATTGTATGAACCTAATTCTATATGACATGCACATGATTTTTATTTTCCTAATAAGCATGCAATCTAACATAATATGCAATGACGTGCAAAGAATGCCCTAATTCTAATTTTTTTTATGAAATTCGAAATTAAAATTGCCAAATAATTAAACATGTAATTCAAATTTAAAACTAACATCCTAAATGAATGCATTTTTTTGGATTTATTTTTAAAAATTCGAAATAAAATCTCTATTCTAAATATGCAACATAACCCTAAAACAAGAAATATTATAAAAAAAACCTAATCCTAACTCAAATATTTTTTTTGGATTTTTCTTTTATGAAAATAAGATTGGTTCAACCAACACGACGACAAATTAGACCAAATAAGATTGATATCCATAAATTGACTAACCATATCTCGCACATGAGATCGGGTTGGTCAATTTTAAATAAATCGCGAATTGAATCTCGGGTGGGAGATCGGATTGGCGATTTTCCTAGCGATTTTCAAGCGTTTGTGAATTTGATTTTGGGCACGAAAATCGGACTATCAATCCTAATTTCAGAGGCAATTTCATGTCGAATCCCAATCATACATTAATGAATAATTCCACTAAAAAAACTATAAAAGACATAAAAATAATAATAACAAAATAAAAGAAAAGCTACCTAATGTATTTTCCTCCTTTTTTTCCCTTCTAAGCTTTGTGCTTGTGGTGGATCACCAAGGACGACAGGTCACCAAGTGTGGCGGGTCACCGGCGTTCAGAACTCCGACGAGGACCGGCGGCGGGTGGATCAGTGGCGAGCGGTTCGATGCAGCAGAGGAAACTTGGCAGTAGGGGGCTTAGTGAGGGGCAGAGATCCTGGCAGCAAGGGTCTTGGTAGCGCGGCGAGGGCTCGGTGGACGGCTCAAGCGAACTGTTGCAATGGTGTGCTCGTGGTAGTGCCGGGACTGCGGTGCTGCGTTAGTCGCGGCAAGCGGAGCGGTCTACAGCTTTGGTGCGCAGATCGGGCGGTGGCGTCGGCGAGAGGGGGCTCGGGATCCGTAGTACTACGGAGCAAAGACAAAAGGCAGGGGGGCGTTTTGGCCCGATGGTGATGCAACGAGAGGGTGGAGCGGCCCGGGCATCGCGGAGGGGTGCTCGGAGTGATGGTGGCCGACAAAGGGAGACACCGGCGCTTGGAGGCATAGTGGCGTCACGGGGGACAAGCAGCTGAAGGTGTTGAACGTGAGTGCTGGTACCCTTAGGTGCGATGGGCTTTGGCTGCTTGGAAATCCAAGCGCGACTTCAGCAAGCGTCGTCCAGGGAAACTCGGGTGGCTGCGAAGTGGCGATATGGAATCCAGCGAGGCGGCGAAGTAGCATCACTTGCTCCTGTGGATCGGGTAGAGGTGCAGAGCAGGGCTCGCGGAAGGGTGAGCGAAGGCGTCAACAAGGCAGCAGCAAACTGGGTAGTGGCGAAGCAGGAGGAGCAGCGATGGTCGGTGTTGGCGGAGGCGCAGGTCATGTAGCGGCTTCCGGCGAGTGAAGGGTGGAGCGCAGCAGGCATGATGGATGAATCTCTTGGGGAAGAAGAACACTTCTTCTTCTTCTTTTTATTTCTTTTCTCTCTCTTCCCGTCACTCTCACGTCCTCTCCCTCTGGTCTCTTGACTTTTCTCCAAGCTTTTTCTTCTCTTTCTCCCAAAGAACCGAAGGAAACCCCTTCTTTGAAAACCAAAAACCCCCCTTTGTGTGGCCGTGTATTTCTATTGTGTGGCCCCCCTTGAACCCTATATGTTTTAATCTATTTATAGGTCGTGAATTAGGGTTTTTAATCTTTCTAAATTGGTATCCACAAAGATTTGTTTTGCCTAACGCAATATTCGTTTTGCCGAACGCAATATTCATTTTTCCTCTTGCTCTATCTGAAAAATTCATCATATCTTGGAAAATTTCAAATTCTTATTTTCACAAGATAATTTCCGATCATAAAAAAAAAAAAAGGGCTTGGACCAATTTGCTCGCTTCGTGGACTTAGTCCGACCTATCAATTTAAAGCTCATAACCACTAATTCAAACCCATCCGCCACCAGTCCAAAAAATGCAAATGCACCTAGATTTATATTTTTTTACGGGTTAAAATTAATCCCTAATTTTTTAATACAATAAATAAATAAACGGGTTGCCAAAATTTGGGGTGTCAACAAGATAACAGGACAACCGCAAGAAGGAACGTGGAAAGTGGGGACTTCAGTTGGGGCAAGCAACACGACATCCATGAATAGAGAAGAAGACCATTCTCAGTGATCCTCGTGACGTCGATCTTCACCTCAATTCTTGAGCAGTTTCCCTAGTGCCATCATAGTAGTGATCTTACAGTCTTGCCACTGCAACCGCAAGCCTATTTCCAACCATACAAGAAGGAACAAGTTCTTGGGACTCCTACACTTGCTTGTGGTCGTCCAAGTTCTCTCTGATGCCGAGCAAGCACTGGCATTAATCTAAATACTTGCTCTTGATCTCAGCAAGAAGTAACTCTTGCTGTACATTCTAGTGTTTTGTTCTTGGCAGGTCCTCCTTGTGTTGCATGGGTTTTTGTGTAAGAATTATTGTGGCCCATATGATATGATTTATTATATGGTTTAATAATTGTTGAAATGCTATAAAAAATAAATATTGGTTATGAGAAGTTTTTTTTTGGGTAAAGATTGGTTGTGAGAAGTTGCGATTCTAATAAAAGAAATGATATAATCCCCAAGGGGAAGTTACTGCTTTCCGAAGAGGTGCGACTTTATGAAAGTTAAAAGGCGCTTTGATGAAAGGCACCTATTGATAGAATGTATAAATAGAGTCCGGTCCTCTCTCCACCTATATGAACAATAATAACTTAAAAGAACTTGGTATTATCTCCTCCATCGATAGAATACATTAAAGAATAGTGGATTATGGGAAAGAAATCATATTTCTTCATTTGATTCAAGTTCTTCGGTTTTCCACAACGATTATCATCAAGGGTAATACTATGGATAAATGTACGTCTTCATCTATTTGTGAAAATCATGAAGATCAAAGATCATTGTTTTCTTTTAAATTTTCGCATCAAAGAATTATATATATCATCTATCAATTGGTATCAGAGCATGGTTTATGATCTCATGATTTTTCCGTTTATAGAAATATTATGATTTATGTATGATGATTTGTGGAACGATCCTGTTCATATTATTTGTTGTTATTGAAATGTTTTCAGAGGGTTCTGTTGAAGAAAATCCGAATGATGGAACATTTTTATGAAGAAAAAGACGAAAATGGCTAGAGATGGGTTACCGAAGAAGAAATGGCCGGCAAAATCGCAGCGGAACGGTGAAAAATGGCGAAGAAATTCATTCTAGGTGTGAGAAAGAGGTGCGTGGGCCTCACGCGTGTGCTGTAGTTGTAGGCACGTGAAACCCACCCGCCACGTGCGGCCACACGCGAGCCAATTGCTGGTGCATGGGGCCCACGCGCGCGGAACTGCCTCGGCAGTTGCTAGGTGCATGGCGAATGGCACGCATACGGGCCACGCATCTATGTGGCAGACGGCACGTGCTCTGCACACACCTAGCGTGCCATGGTGTGCCTTTTTATTTATTTGCCCCTATGCCATATTAAAATTATAGTTTTTCCCTCCTCTTTGATGGTTATTTATAGTTAAGCCCCTTGCCGCTTTAAAAAGGAAAATTACAGTTTTGTCACTACGCTATTTATTTACTGTTATGCCCCTATTTATTTATAATTACAATTCTGCCCTTGCTAATTATTTACCATTTTGCCCTTGAATTTTAAATTTATGGTTATGCCCTTATGGAATTTTGATTTTACGATTTTGCCTTTATGCTTTGATTACGTTTTTGTCCTTGTGTGCAATTTGGTAAATATTTGTATTTTACAATATTAAAAATTCATATTATGAATGGTTTATTAGTCACCAAAGTGGCCAAACCTTGAAGTCTTTTGAATTTTTGATATTGTAAATTTTTTTATTCAATTACCCATGATTAATTGATGCTATATATAAAATCGATATGTTTCATATCATTATTGGTGTTATGGATATATTAAAGTTCATTTATTATAAGAACTTAGGGAATTAACCCAAAGGTTAATTATTTTCTTATAATTCATGAACATGATAGTTGATAATTAATATGACTTGCTAAATTTTTTTATTTGATGACCTTGGAACCCCGTACAGCTGGCAGCCGGCCCGAGGTAAACTAGGGGCAGCGCTAGCCCAGGACCCACCAAGGTGCCACATAAGAACTCGCACAATGGAATTCGAACTCCCCCTCCCGGATGAGGGTGAGATGAAGCCAACGCTACCGTTGTGCGCGGTGGTCTTATCAAATTTATTTGTATATCCAAAGATAGCAAGTAAATTTTAATAAGATATATTTACAATTACCAAATAAAATTTATTAGCATCATTATGGTTCATATATATTTGTATATCATAAGATCACCCAAAGGAGAACTATGATGTACATGTGTAGTTTAGTTTGAATTTGATTAGGTGATATTCTCAAGGCATTAATGTATGAGTATTTTCTTGCATATTTGCAGTATCTATACATGTTTCACTTCATTCACATGCTTCGTCAGTTCCCTTATTCAATGGGATGAATTTTCCTGATTGGAGTGAACAAGTCCAGTTTCACTTAAGTGTCCTGAATCTTGATTTAGCGCTTCAAGTTGAGAAACCAACTGCTATTACTAATGAAAGTAGCGACAATGAAAATTTTTCCATAAAACTTGGGAAAGATCAAACATATTAAGTTTAATGTTCATGTGAATGACAGTTGCAAACAACTTAAAAACTTATATTCCCAAGACTGACAATACTAAGGAATTTATGAAATTTGTGCAAGAAAGTTCTCAAACTACTGATAAGTCACTTGCTGGTACATTGATGAGCACACTAACCACCATGAAATATGATGGTTCACATACCATGCATAAGCATATACTTGAGATGACAAATTTAGTAGCAAAGTTAAGAATTTTAAGAATGAACGTAGATAAGTACTTTTTAATACATTTTATACTTAATTTCCTGTCTCGTGAGTAATATGGGTCATTTCAAATAAATTACAATACTATAAAGGATAAGTGAAATGTGAATGAATTGGCTAGTATGCTAATTCAAGAGGAAACAAGGATAAAGAATCAAAAGGCTCATTATGTTCATCTCTCAAGTCATCAAGAAGTTCAAAAGAATTTCAAAAGGAAAGGTGGAAAGAGCAAGAAGAAAGTATTACAAGTCCTAAATGACTCTTCAAAGGCTTCTCAAATCCACAAGAAGGAACACAATTTTATTAAGTGTCTGAAACGTAAAGCTAGGTTTGAAAAGAAAGGTAAGTCTTGTGTTTTAGTATGTTTTGAATCAAACTTTACTAAAGTTCCTCATAATACTTGGTGAATTGATTCTAGTACCACCACTCATGTATCAAATACAATAACAGGGATTTCTTACGATCCAAACTATAAAGCCAAATGAAAGTTATGTGATTACGGGGAACATAAACAAAGCTCTAATTGAAGGCATTGGCACTTACCGTTTGATCTTAGATACTGAGCATTATTTGGATTTATTTCGGAACCCTTTATGTACCTACATTTTCTCACAATTTAGTTTCTTTGTCAAGACTTGATGTAGCAAGGATTTTATTGTAAGTTCGATTATGAATCTTTCAGTTTATTTAAGAGTGATACTCTTATTGGAATTGGAACTTTATGTGATGGTTTTTACAAATTTAGATTTGATAATACTTTTGTTAAGACATTAATGACCTTGCATCATAATGTTGGCACTAAACGAAGTTTGGTGAATGGAAATTCTGCTTACTTGTGGCATAAACGTTGGGTCATATATCCAAGGAAAGAATGCAAAGATTAGTGAAGAATTGAATTCTTCTAAATTTAGATTTTACTGACCTTGGAGTGTGTATTGATTGTATTAAAGGTAAACAAACAAAGCACGCTGAGAAATGTGCAACAAGAACCATAGAGCTTCTTGAAATTATACATACTTTTACATATGTGGTCCATTTGATGTTCCATTTTTTTAGTAAAGAAAACTATTTCATCACCTTTATTAATGATTTTTCACGTTATTGTTACATTTATCTATTGCATGATAAGTCTCAATCAGTGAATGTACTTAAAGTGTATATTAAAGATGTTGAGAGGTAATTAGATAGAAATGTGAAAATAGTAAGATCGGATAGATGCGGTAAATATTATGGAAAGTATGATGAATCGGGACAATGTCCACGTCAATTTGCTAAATTCCTTGAAAGACATGGTATTTGTGCTCAATACACAATACCAACCACGACAAAATGGTGTTGCAAAAAGACGTAATCGTACTTTAATAGAAATTAATTAGGAGTATGATGAGTAATTCATCTTTACCATTGTCTTTGTGGATGTATGCTTTAAAGACTTTTATGTATTTATTAAATATGGTTCATAGCAAGGCAGTTCTAAATACTCTCTTTGAACTGTGGACGAAAATGAAACCTAGTTTATGACACCTACATGTTTGGGGTTGTTTAGCAGAAGTAAATTGGATTCAAGAACGACCGGTGGTTATTTCATTGGTTATGCAGAGAAATCCAAATGGTATAAATTTTATTGTCCTAATGAAAGTACATAAATTGTTGAATCTGGAAATGCTAGGTTCATTGAGCATTGTGACATTAGTGGAAGTGAAAGAGTGTGTGATGCTTGCATTCAAGAAGGAAATGTAGAAGTTTCTATATCCAAAGCTTCTAAAGTTGTTGTTACTGATATTATAGTACAACCTAACAATAATTAAGAACAACAAATTAATGAACAAACACTTCATAATGGAGATGTCAATATTGAACCTCCAATAGCTGAGTCACATAAAATAGCATTAAGAATATCTAAAAAAGAAATGAGGTTGGCTATTTCTGATGACTATATGGTTTATCTACAAGAGTTATAAATTGGCTTAGGAATTGGAAATGATCCAGGTTCATTTTCCCAAGCCATGGAATGTGAAAATTCTAATGAATGGTTTGATACCATGGAATGAGAGTTAGAATCCATGAATCAAAATCAAGTTTGGGATCTTGTTGAATTGCCTAAAGGATGTAAAAAGGTTGGGTGTAAATGGGTCTTTAAGACCAAGCGCGACTCAGAAGACAATATTGAACGACATAAAGCTAGACTTGTTGCAAAGGGTTTCACGCAGAAAGAATGCATTGACTATAAAGAAACATTTTCACTAGTCTCTAAGAATGACTCACTTAGAATCATTATGGCTTTGGTGGCTCATTATGACTTGAAGTTACACCAAATGGATGTAAAAACCGCTTTTCTTAATGGGAATTTAGAAGAATATGTTTATATGGATCAACCTGAAGGCTTTTCAGTTAAAGGAAAGGAATACATGGTATGTAAATTAAAGAAGTCAGCATATGGATTTAAACAAGCTTCCCGACAATAGTATCTTAAGTTTAATGATACCATAACTTCATTTGGATTTAAGGAAAATACCATTGATCGATGTATTTATATGAAGATTAGCGGGAGCAAGTTTATTTTTCTAGTTTTGTATATTGACGATATTTTCCTTGCTGCTAATGATCTTAGTTTGTTACATGAAACAAAGAAGTTTCTCTCTAAGAATTTTGAAATGAAGGATATGGAAGAGGCAACATATGTGATAGGAATAGAAATATTTCGTGATAGATCACAATGATTATTAGAATTGTCTCAGAAAGCCTACATTGAGAAAATTTTATAGAGATTTAATGAGTAAATGTTAAGCAGTAATAGTTCCAATTCAGAAATGTAACAAATTTAGCCTTATGCAATGTCTGAAAAGTGAATTGGAACTAGAATAAATGAAAAATATTCCTTATGCATCTGTTGTGGGGAGCTTAATGTATGCACAAATTTGCACAAGATCAGATATAATTTTGCTATCAGAATGTGGGGCAAGTATTAAAATAATCTTGGAATGGATCATTGGAAAGCTGCAAAGAAAGTTCTTGGATACTTGTAAGGAATGAATAATCATATGTTCACTTATAAAAGATTTTATCATCTCGAGGTGATTGGATATTCTGATTCAGACTTAGCCGGATGTGCCGATACAAGAAAATCAACGTTTGGTTGCTTGTTTCTTCTAGTTGGAGGGGCAATTTATGGAAGAGTGCGAAGCAGTCAATTATTGCTGCATCCACTATGGAAGTTGAATTTGTGGTATGCTTTAAGGCCACTATTCATGGATTATGGCTGTGGAATTTTATTTTAGGGTTCGTGATTGTCGACAATATTGCCAAACTACTGAAAATTTATTGTAAGGGTGCTAATCATATGTAGATCAAATACTTGTCTGTTAAAGAAGAAGTTTAGAAACGAAGAGTGTCAATTGAGCACATTAGCACCAATCTTATGATAACAGATCCCTTAACAAAAGAACTGCCACCCAAAACATTTAATGAACATGTTGAAAAGATGGGCATTATTAGACGTCATTAATGTTTGTATTATGATTGTATTAAATTGATGCATTTGACACTTTGAGCTCATTTAGATGCTTTTAATATTTTTTGTTTTCTCTTTAGTATACATTATGAAAATAGATTAATGTTAAATAGGATAGTTTCTAAAAAGACATTATAGTTGGACTATTACTATACTTCTCATTTATGGATCATGTTAAGTAAAGTGCTATAATTGTAGTGCATAGAAGGGACTATGTCGATTAATGACATACAACCGCTATGACTCGCATTAGTTTTCTTTACTTAATTATGATTATTATGTAATTGTCAATTTAATGAAAATTTTATAGCATAATGTTATTGTACACATTACAGTCTTTATTAAATCATGAAAGGAAAATCATATGGGCCAAGTGGGAGAATGTAAGAATTATTGTGGCCCACATGATATGATTTATTATATAGTTTAATAATTGTTGAAATACTATAAAAAATAAATATTGGTTATAAGAAGTTGCGACTTTAATAAAACGAAATGGTATAATCCTCAAGGAAAGTTACTGCTTTTCGGAAGAGGTGCGACTTTTATGGAAGTTAAAAGGCGCTTTGATGGACGGCACCTATTGATAGAACGTATAAATAGAGTCCGGTCCTCTCTTCACCTATGTGAACAATAATAACTAAAAAGAACTTGGTATTCTCTCCTCCATCAATAGAATAAATTAAATAATAGTTGATTATGGGAAAGAAATCGGATTTCTTCATTTGGTTCAAATTCTTTGATTTTCCACAACGATTGTCATCAAGGGTAACACTATGGATAAATGTACATTTTCATCTATTTGTGAAAATCATGAGGATCAAAGATCATTGTTTTCTTTTAAATTTTCGCATCAAAGAATTATATGTATTAACTAACATTTTGCTGAATTTTCAACGAAGAACATGGTTTGCGAGTTTTGTTGCATTGTCTATCAAGTTTTTGTTTTGCTAGTTCACCCCAACCACACATGGCCACCATTGGAGGAGAGCCATCATACAGAGGAGATGAGAATGGAAAAAGGTGGTGTGGGCCAACCGGTCAATAAGTCAACAGAAGGAGAGAGGAGGTTGTCCTCTTTGAGCATCCCTCGACGTCACCGCAGCTCCTTCACCGACGATGTTACTGCAGCTCAACCGCTGACTTCGTAGCTGCTGTCCTCCACCCATGGCTACCCATCCCCGCATCTAGCCGAGCACTACTACGCACCGCCATCACCCATTGAGCGGATTCCGTTTGGTTCAAATTTAGTAACATTATTTGCGAAATTAGGTAATTATCCTATCTAAATTTATTTGGATATTTTATTGTTTAATGCATGCTTTTCAATATCTTACGTGCATATTTGAATTGTTGGCTTATTCCCAATTAGGGTTATTTGCCTAATTCGCAACCACACTATGATTTTTTTTACTTTATCTATAAGGCTTTAGATAGAATAATTAATCAAGCAGGAATAAATTTGATATTTTAATCTTTAAGGCTTAAGATCAATTTATCGATTTTATTAGCGAGAAAATCAAGTTTGATTTAAATATTATTCCTTGATCTGAACGATGTATGATATCTTTGATGATTCTGAATGGCTTGGTGCTTGCTTCGTCTTGATTGCTTTATTTATCCTGAAATATGTTTGAGTTAGATTAGGTTCATATTAGAATATCACATGCTTTAGGGTAATTTGCATATTTAGACTAAGCATTGTATTTATTCTGAATTTTGAAATAAAAAATACCAAAAACATAAATTTAGGATGTTAGATTGCCATTTCATTAATTTATTTTGCAATTTTAATTTCGAATTTTATATAAAAAAAAAAAAAAACTTAGAATTAGGGTATTCTTTGCGCGTCATTACATATTAGGATAAAATTGCACGTAGTTTAATTCCAAATAATATTTCTAATTTACTATAGGTTTATATATTTTTAGATAGATTGCACTAGAGATTTCTAAATTATGATAACATTCTAGTTTAAATTACGGTTTGGTTTAACCTAATTCCTAATATAAATTGGATGATATCACAATCTTGATAGACTTTTTTAGCAATATTCTAATTTTGAATTTCATGAAAAATGCCAAAAAAAAAATCATCTTAGAATAAATAAATTCCAATCTCTAGGATAGATTGCATACTTATTAAGAAAACACAAAAAATATTATGTGTACGTCATCTAGAATTAGGTTCATGAAATGCACGTCATTTAGTGATTGTCTCTAGATCCATTTAGTTAAAAAAATTCCCGTCATTAGAATTATAGGTCATTTGGTTATATTGCATTGCATATATATTAGATTTTATTAATCAAGAGAAATTCTTTAAAAAAATCGAGTGATTGCGTGTTACTTTAAAAAACCTAAGGCTTTTTATTTGAATTTTGAATTAATATTGCAAATGCTTTCGTTATTACAATGTAAGTCTTGCAATTCATTCACTACTTTATCTGGGTGTTAAATTGGTGGTTTGCACACCTGTATGAATACATCATGTGTTAGGGAAGTGAATTAAAATTAATTCAAGCTGTCTGCAAAATATTTTTTCGAAATAAAAAGAGAAAGATACCAAAAGGGCATTAGAAAAGTCTAGTATAACCAAGTTCCCGTACCCAAAATCTTTGGTTGTAGGAGTAAAACAATTCTCAAATTATTTTACTTAGGTGTCTAATCGACCTACCAAAAACTGATTAGTGGCGACTCCCTTTTGCATACTAGATATTTGAACCTAAATCGCAAATTGGTATGGGCTTGGGAGAGCCCAAGCTAAGTTAGACTTAGTAGTTCATTAGCCTAATATTAGATGCTGCACCCAAAATTTAGGTCGCGACAACATTCGATATGGCTAACCATGTAGAGGTGACACATAATCCAAGATTCATTTTTCTCTAAATTACTAGAAAATCTTAAAGTGTGAGTTATAGCAAATGCATTGCCATCGTATATAAATGGTAGAATTAGAAAAAAAAAAATTAAATTAAATATATTATAATTGTGCTAATTCAGTCATAATTTTTTTTGACCAATTTAACCCTAAACCCTTTTGTATTAATTCTATTTCAGTCTATCCGGCTAATATTGGCTAGCTAGCATTGATGGCATTTCACAATTTTTATTATATTTTTAATATATATTCACCCTTCCCATAGGACTAGCGGGGATTGTTTAGCCACAGGCATATTAAAACTACTCCTCTTTGAACACCCCAACGCAACCATCTCTCCTTGATGTCCAAGTACTAGTATTGTGTATCCTCCGTTTTATAAAGTCAAAAAAAAAAAAAAAAAAAAACACCATGTACATTGATGGACCAATATTTATTTTTAAAAAGAATCAACTAAAATAAAAAATTAGATCTATTGAGAATGACACATAAAAATATTATTAATATGTCACATCACGACATACATTGAACTTATATGTCAATATTGAATTTTTTTTTTTTTTTGGTGAATAAGATGGTCGGGAAGCAACAACTACTGGCATCTGCATTAATTGTACCATGTCAAGTGAGATTATGTTCTATGAATTATTTGTGCAGTCTTAAACGTCATCTTTAAACTCTATTGCATTCTATTTATCTCACGAGATGTTGGGCCACATGGGATTCGAGCTACCAACCATTAAATGCGGCCTTCCTTGCAAAACTATCTCGGTTCATGAATCTGCAGGTTGCCGGTTTCCTCTTGTAATAAACAGAAAGCAAAATTAAAAAAAAAAAATTTGAAAATCCTTTGGCGTTCCATATGGGGTCAAACCAAATTTACATTCCTCAAGCGAAGGTTCAATTTTGCTATATTCCCTAATGCTTTTCATACTAGACTTTCAATAGCAGAAGTTAGAATAGCACTAGATGTGACAGCAAGAACAAAATGGAATCCATCTTTACTTGGAGATCAAGGAGGGATGGTTGCTCGTCAATTTATTTTGTTTGAACACTTTCTATAACTTGTCTTTTAACTCTGCACCATTCCCACAAAAGACACGCCAAAGGGTCGACAGGAATCAACATGGTTTATAGTCACAAAAGACACTGGAACAGTCCTGATGGATTGGTGTCCCAGATACGCTGAAACACACGTGCCAAGTAATCATAGAATCAAAATACCAACAGCCTCCTAAGCCAAATGGACACTCACTGACTCCATACATCCTCAATGAATTGACCCAAACACAGGTAGGAAGAGACATGAAAATCTACCATATGGGATTTTAACAATGATGAACACATTCTATTTTCGTCATTACCTTTAGTGATTATAGCTCGTGGGCCAAACCCAAATTGACTGATTCAACATAAAACATGGCAAGGGTCGACGAAAATCAACATGGATTTTGTCGCTACCTATCCTTGGGGAAGGGAATAGGTTTAGGAGTATTGCCTAAAGAACGAGCCTCCGGCCCATAATCAGGCACTGGCTTTCCCAATCCCATTTTGGACGTTCAAATTCAGAGTATGAAAATTTTATAAAAAATGAGTCGCCACTAACTTATTAAGGTTGACTAGAAATCAAGTAAGGCATGGGAGTATACCTTACTTCCTATACAACTAGGGAATTTAGGATCGATGATTTAACAGTGCCATTTCGATACCTAAACTTGTTCATTTAAAAAAAAGATTTTTTTTGTTAGGTAGTTTAGATTTATTTTATACCTTATTAACATGTGAGGTGATTATATAGGTGCACAATCATTAACATAATTATCTGCCATCAAAAGAAAGAATTAATAGATTGAAATACTTAACATTAAAGAAAAGATAAATGCTAACCCTAATTACACTATAAAAAAAAGCCAGAATCAATGTATCAATATTGCACAATCAAGGGCAATTGTGTCTTAGAACAATTAAAATTCTAAGGTAGAGCCCTAAGGGCTTGTTTAATTTAAAACATGATTTTCACCAAGGATTTTCACACATTTAATGATTTTAAACCTACCAGCCAACCCTCTCTTCTAGCTAAATGAAGGCTCATTGATTAACATCCTCGATGAAGCGAGACAAAGACAAGTAAGAAGAGCCACCCTCCATCAAAGCTTTCCTACTCTTCTCGCTCACTTCCTTCACCTTCTTCCTCTTCTCCCTAGCCTCCTTGCCCTCCATTAACTTCCTTATCCCTCTCTTTATTTCATTTGCCGTCACACTATCGTCACTACCTTTGACCAGATCTCTTCGATAATCCATCTTGATCTCCGCCGCGAGACCGAGCTCCACCACCAAGTGGAATGCGTTGAAATGTTGCTCCGCATACTGGGGCCATGCGGCGACCGGCATGCCAAACCATATGCTTTCTAGGGTGGAGTTCCACCCGCAATGAGACACAAACCCTCCGATGGCTGGGTGGGCCAAGATTGTGACCTGTGGGGCCCACCCGATCACTCTCCCAACCCTCGCTATCCTATCAAGAAAACCCTCGGGCAGGACCTCTGCAAGATTTGCGTAGTCTTGGGGGGCTTCTAGCTTGCCCTTCGCCGGAGGCTATCGTAAGGACCACAGGTAGCAGTACCTGTTCCTCTCTAATGCATAGGCAATCTCTTTTGCCTGGTGCTCGTCGAAGCAGCTCCCGCTCCCGAAGCACAAGAACACCACTGACGCATCTGGCTGCTGGTCGAGCCAGTCCACGATCTCGAAACCCTTTTTGCTCTCAACGTTGATGTTTAGTATGGGGCCCACGGAGTACACCGTAGATGCTCCAAGGCTGGCCAGGGCTTTCACAACGTGCGGTTCGAGCTTAATGAATGTATTTACCAAAATTCCCTTGGTTTCCCTATACCTTAGGGGGATGTCCAAGAATATCCGGCAGTCTTCTTCCATAAACACTTCCAAGGGCAAGAACTTGGAGGTAGGCAGTGGGTTAGGTAAGCACGGTAAGTCCAACCCGGCGTCAGAGCCCTTGAGCCTGGTTGGGTCCATGTGTTGCTCATCTCGGAGAAACTGGAGGTGCGGCGTGACTCCGAGGAACGCCGCACCTGATGGGAAGAAAATGTAGGAGGGACGCCGAACTCGACAGCCACGTCAATCATTGAGGTGCAAAACACATCAAGGACAAGCCTAGCGAACCGTGGAGACCCTTAGTCAGAGAGCTCAGCGACAGCTTCTCGGAGGTCGGCTGTGTAGCTCTCCATGAAGTGATAGACGAAGGCGAAGAAAGATGTCCTTGGGGAGTGGCTTCGCCTAGGGAGGAGGACGAAGCGGATGCGGTCAGCCACGGAGGCGGTGAGCGACCGGATGTGGGAATCAATCTTCGAGTTGAGGGGAACTTCATGATGAGGATGGTGACGGAGAGCTGACCGTCACGGTTGACGAGGAGCTTGTGTTAAAATATGTAATATATTTTATTATTCTAAATATGATTCCAATATTATATTCCCAATAAATACCCAATCAATTCCCTCTATAAATTCCAATTATTGCCCAATTTATTACCCACGTGTATTAAGTGATATTTGTCCGTTATTGCATTACCATAATGGTCTTGATGGAAGATACCGGTAACGTAACCAACGGAATAAAAACGTCAGGTCGTCTGGTTCAAACCCTTACGATACAGAAAAACACACCATCAGGTTTTGTGAAGGGGATTGACTAGTAGAACAGGACGTGTGTTTTCTATTGCAGATCGCTCGTGCTGTGTGGATCCATCAAAGATTTTGAGGTTTCTCACTTCTAGATTTCATCAATGGCTGGAGGTATTTTGATATTTATGTTTCCGCTATTCGATCCCGAATTAATATTATGAATTTACCTGTTATGGACAAATCGGGATCTCCAAGTTTTGTTTATATGCAATCTCTAACAGTTGGTATCAGAGCCCTTATTTGCAATCTCTGCCTTGGTGAAACCTTTTGGAATTTATTTTATTGAATTATATGTGGATAAATTTCGGATTTGTATATGGCTTGGATCAGAATTGAGAATTCCGACCAAATTTGGGCCACCCACCATGTGATAATGGATCTGAATGATCACACCGCCATTAGGAAGAGAAACCCCTAAATGTTTCGACATATTACTGATCATCGAAGGTTAATCGAGCGGTGAAATTTTGGTGGTTAGGGTTTTATAGGGCAGATTGTTGTTTGGCTTAATTCTGGTCTATACATGGTCGTTTTTTGCCGGATCTTGAATCTATTCATTTGTCCCGGCATTGTCTTCGAAACCCATCAACCAATTTGGTCGGACATGGGCTGTGGGAGGAGACCCAAACGGCAGAACAGAGGCGGTCGTGGCGGAAGAAGCGGCGGAAGAGAGCCCAAAAGAAGACCTCGGGCGCGTGAGCGCACGGGCGCGTGCAATGCACGCGCCCGAAAGGGCTGCAGCGGGTGCGTGCGTTGCGTTGAGACGAGCAGTGCCTGTGGTTTCTCAATTTTGCCCCTCCACCTTTAGGAAAATTGCGATTCTGCCCTTGCCTGCAAAATTCTCAATTTTGCCCCTCCGCCTTTATGAAAATTGCGATTTTGCCCCATTGGGGTGTGTAAACTTACAATTTTGCCCTTTTGGGCGTGAAATTCATGTTTTACCCCTTAAAAGTAAAAAAGCCTTGCGTGCAAAATTCCAGTTTTACTCCTTTTGCACGTGATTTTACTGTTCTACCCTAAGGTGCAATTCTATGAATAAAATTAAATGTCTAGTGATTCGTATATATTTAATTAATTAAGGATTAGCGACATCATCTTTGATTATATTAAATTATATACATTAAGAGCCTTTGGATCACATATAATTAAAGACAATAATTGTAATTATTCACATTAATATTATGAATTTTATCCCACAGGAATTTTCAATATATTAATGTGATTAATTAGGATGAAATATTATTTTATCTTTCTTAATTTACCCACGGGGATTAAGGAAAGGAATATAATTTGATAGTTTCATCATGAAGTAATTATGAATCAATTTAAATTAGAAACTCAACCCACAGGTAGTTTTTGATGTTATGTGATTCATATTTTAAAACATGTTTTACATTGGTAAAATATGATTTAAGTTTATTTTCCTCAAATATATTGATACATAAGTTTCCTTTGATTATAATGCAGTTTTACCACCTACGATTAGTTCTGGTATAATTGTTCCCGAGCTTACGGGAAATAACTTCAAAGAATGGAGAGAATTAGTTCTTCTCCAATTGGGGTGCATGGATCTTGATTATGCTCTTAGGTCAGACGAACCACTTGAACCTACTGAGAGTAGTACTCATGCTGAGCATACTCATTATGCTCAATGGGAGCAGTCCAACTGTCTCAGTGTGATGTACATAAAGACAAAACTCTCTGCTAGCATTCGTGGTTTGGTCATTTAGCATAACAATGCCAAGGAATTGCTGAAGGCCATTGATGCACAATTTGAGTCTTCAGAGAAGGCGCATGCCATGACCCTAATTATGAAGTTCTCATCATTGAAGCTTACCAGTGTAAGAGGTGTGCGTGAGCACATCATGAAGATGATGGACATTGCAGCTCAGCTGAAGAATCTTGAGGTTGGGATATCATAATCATTTCTTGTATACTATATCCTAAATACTCTCCCACAAGAGTATACTCCCTTCAAGATCTCTTACAACACACATAACACTAAATGGTCAATTAATGAACTCATGACCATGTGTGTTCAAGAGGAAGAGAGGCTACTAATGGAGAAAGGAGAAAGTGCTCATATGGCAACACGGGATAAGTATAAAGGGCAAGGCAAGCAAAGGGGAAGGGTAAGATGCCTCTACCTCCCCAAGCTGGCATTAAGAAGGAATCCAAGTGCTTCTTCTGTAAAAAGAAGGGCACATGAAGAAGGATTGCGCCAAATTTAAGGCGTGGCTCCAAAAGAAAGGTAACCAACTCACATGTGTATGTTATGAAACTAATATGGTTGATGTGAGTCATAACACTTGGTGGATTGATTCTGGTTCTACAATCCACATTTCGAATTTCTTGCAGGGTTTTTAAAACCAGCGGAAACCAGTGGGAAGTGAACAAGGCATCTATTCAAGGAACAAGATGCGCTCGCGTGTGGAAGCTATTGGGACATGCAGATTAGTTCTCAGTAGTGGTTTTGTTTTAATTTTGGAAAAGACCTTTTATATTCCTAGTTTTTCTAGGAATTTAATTTCAGTTTCAAGACTTGTACCTTTGGGATACTCCTTTGAATTTTCAAATTTAACATTCAATTTATCGTATAAATATGAAATTGCTGGGAGTGGTATTTTGTCTGACGGTCTCTTTCGAATTAATTTACAAGACAATATCGTTAATAATGCGATGCACGTTCATGATAATGCTGGGATAAAACGATGTGTTGTGAATGAGAATTCCTCTATGTTATGGCACCGGAGGTTGGGACATATCTCCATGGATAGAATTAAGAGACTAGTAAATGATGGAGTACTTAATACTCTAGATTTTACTGATTATGACACTTGTGTGGACTGTATAAAGGGAAAACAGACCAACAAGTCAAAGAAATGTGCTAAGAGGAGTACATAAATATTAGAAATCATACATACAGATATTTGTAGTCTAGATATGGACTCAAATGGTCAGAGATACTTCATTTCTTTCATAGACGATTTTTCAGGATTCATGTATCTCTATTTGCTTCATAATAAGCATGAAGCATTAGATGCCTTTAAGGTATTTGAAACCGAAGTAGAGAAACAATGCGGCAAACAAATTAAGATCATGAGATTAGATAGAGATGGAGAATACTATGGTAGATACACTGAAGATGGACAAGCACTTGGTCCATTTGCGAAGTTTCTTGAAGAGCATGTGATTATTGCCCAATACACTATGCCTGGTTCACTAGACCAAAATGGTGTCACGGAAAGAAGAAACTGAACATTATTGGACATGGTGCGGAGTATGCTTAGCAACTCCAAACTTCCTAAGTTTTTGTGGAATGAGGCTCTTAAAACAGCTATGTACATATTAAACCGAGTTCCAACCAAGGCTGTTCCAAGAGACGCCTTTTGAATTATTCAAAGGTTGGAAACCGAGTTTGCGACATGTACGTGTTTGGGGATGCCCATCTGAGGTAAGAGTCTACAATCCATAGGAAAAGAAGTTAGATCCAAGGACTATAAGTGGGTATTTCGTTGGATATGCCGAAAAGTCCAAAGGATACAGATTTTATTGTCCATCTCACACCACTAGGTTTGTGGAATCAAGAAATGCTAAATTTCTTGAAAATGATCTGATTAGTGGGAGTGATCAATTCAAGGACTTTGTCCCGAAGAAGATCATTCATATACTCAACCTTCCACCTCAGATACTGGATTGGTTGTTGCTTACAACGCCCCTTCAGTTCAACCAGTCGCTGAGCAACCAATCATTGAAGATCCACAACCAGCTGATATTGATCCAGTAGACCAAGCTGTTCAGCAATTACCAGATACTGTTGAACTTCCAGTAGAACAGCATACTCCTCAGGAGAATGTTGATGCGACATTAAGAAGGTATACTAGAATGAAGAAATCAGCGATTGTTAATGACTACATTGTGTATACAAGAATCTGACTATAATGTTGGAGCTTAAAGTGATCTTGAGTTGTTTTCACAAGCCATGAGTTGTGATAAATCTAATTTATGGTACAATGCCATGAAGGAAGAGATGAATTCTATGGCATCAAACAAAGTCTGGGATTTAGTTGAGTTGTCTGATGGTGCAAAGGCCATTGGTTGTAAATGGGTCTTCAAAACTAAGAAGGATTCATCAGGCAATATAGAGAGATATAAAGCTAGACTCGTTGCCAAGGGATTTACTCAAAGGGAAGGAATCGATTACACGGAGACGTTTTCTCCTATATCCAAGAAAGATTCTCTTCGTACTATTTTGGCATTGGTTGCTCATTTTGATATGGAGTTACATCAAATGGATGTGAAAACGGCATTCCTCAATGGAAAATTAGAAGAAGTGGTTTACATGAAACAACCAGAAGGATTCTTCTCTAATGCTGGTGAGCATTTGGTATGCAAGCTTAAAAGGTCTCTATATGGCTTGAAACAAGCATCCCGCCAATGGTACTTAAGATTCCATGAGATCATCTCTTCATTCGGTTTTAAAGAGAATATCATGGATCAATGTATATACCAGAAGGTCAGTGGGAGCAAAATTTGTTTCCTTGTGCTATATGTAGATGATATTTTACTTGCAACCAATGACAAGGGGTTGTTATATGAAGTGAAACAATTTCTCTCTAGGAGTTTTGATATGAAGGATATGGGTGAAACATCTTATGTCATTGGCATTAAGATCCATAGAGATAGACCTCGAGGTATATTAGGACTATCTCAAGAAACCTATATCAATAAGGTCTTAGAGAGGTTTCGGATGAAAGATTGTTCACCAAGTATAGCACCCATAGTGAAGGGTGATAGGTTTAATTTAAATCAATGCCCGAAGAATGATTTTGAAATGGAACAAATGAAGAACATCCCATATGCTTCTGCTATTGGAAGCTTGATGTATGCTCAGGTTTGCACTCGACTTGACATAGCCTTTGCTGTGGGAATGTTGGGAAGATACCAAAGTAATCCAGGTATGGACCATTGGAGAGCTGCAAAGAAGGTGATGAGGTATCTTCAAGGAACAAAGGGACACATGCTTATGTACAGACGGACGGACAACTTGGAGGTAGTTGCTTACTCGGACTCAGACTTTGCTGGCTGCATTGATTCCCGTAAATCAACATCGGGATATATTTTTATGTTTGCTGGCGGAGCTGTATCTTGGAGGAGTGCAAAACAGACCTTGGTTGCCACTTCCACTATGGAGGCAGAGTTCGTTTCCTGTTTTGAGGCCACCTCACATGGTGTGTGGTTGAAAAGTTTCATATCGGGCTTAGAGTTATGGATTCCATTGCTAGGCCATTAAGAATATTTTGCGACAATTCAGCTGCAGTTTTTATGGCTAAGAACCACAAAAGTGGTAGTCGAAGCAAGCACATCGACATCAAGTATTTAGCCATCAGAGAACATGTTAAAGAGAAGAAAGTGGTCATAGAACACATAAGCACTGGATTGATGATAGCCGATTCTTTAACTAAAGGCATGTCGCCAATGAGTTATAAGGATCATGTTTCTAGAATGGGCATTGGTCCAATCATGTAAATTTTTCTTTATATGGAAGAATTTATGAGACTTTTATTCATTTATAATGTTTTTCTCAATACAGTTGTATACATTCAGTTATTATGAGAAAAATAATTACGTTTGACCTGGAGTAAACATAAGGTTTATTCATTAAGTTATTTGATCACATATGGGCTGATGAAATACATTGTGATACACGGGAGATAATACTCGCTCTAAGAGGACTCATCGCCGTGATTCATGTGTTTTATTTCAGTATGAAGTTTTGTGGGTTTGGGTTAATAATTCATTTGAAGGAATATTAGGATCAAGTGGGAGAATGTTAAAATATGTAATATATTTTATTATTCTAAATATGATTCCAATATTATATTCCCAATAAATACCTAATCAATTCCCTATATAAATTCCAATTATTGCCCAATTTATTACCCACGTGTATTAAGTGATATTTGTCCGTTATTACATTACCATAATGGTCTTGATGGGAGATACCGGTAACGTAACCAACGGAATAAAAACGTCAGGTCGTCTGGTTCAAACCCTTACGATACAGAAAAACACACCATCAGGTTTTGTGAAGGGGATTGACTAGTAGAACAGGACGTGCGTTTTCTATATTGCAGATCGCTCGTGCTATGTGGATCCATCAAAGATTTTGAGGTTTCCCACTTCTAGATTTCATCAATGGTTGGAGGTATTTTGATATTATGTTTCCGATATTCGATCACGAATTAATATTATGAATTTACCTGTTATGGACAAATCGGGATCTCCAAGTTTTGTTTATATGTAATCTCTAACAGCTTGGCCATCTCCACCATCGACACTAGGTGGCCGAAGCCCGGACACGGGATGAACATGAGCTCGATTTTAGCACTCATAAAGACGATGATGCCTCAAAAATTCTTCTTTTCTAACTAAGTTCCTCGTTGTGCGTCAGCTGTGCGGTTGTCATTTGGAGGAGAAAATAAAAGCAAAATGAAGATAGGATAAGATAAAGCAGTCAGGATTGGCGAATGGATAGAATAAGATAAAGGCCCTAAGGATGGGCGGATAGAATACAAAAGATAGCCTTCATCCTATTTCTTTTCACTTGAAGATGGGATCTCTAAGGCCGCCCATGACAAAATTTCTATTCTAGAAATTGATTTCTGGCCAAAAATTGATTTCTCAATTTTTATTCCCTAGACAAGTTTCTAAGCAAAGACACCCGTTTGATAACGACTCAAAAATTCTATTTTTGGAAAAATCCATTTGATAACAGAATAAAATTTCTATTTCTAAGAATAGAAATTGATTACATAACAATATATAAAATCTTCAAATACAAAATAATAGTCGAAATAATACTAAAACAATAGCGGAAACCCTCAAATACAAAATAATAGTCGAAATAATACTAATACATTACAAAAGTTGAAAATAAAATTTCATGGAATTTTTGGCATATTATTATTCCTTGCCATTTTATTAGTAATGGTTTTCCTAAGCGTATTTATTTGGTTTCTCTCATCGGTCAATATATCGTTTGCAAGCTCATCCTGCGTAAGTTCAGACAAGTATTACGAAAGCATGAATATGGGTGCCATCAATGGCGCCTATATAGCCTTGTTATTTGATCAAAAACTAGTATTATACAAGATTATCAACAAAATAAAATTGATGGTGTAAAGGAATATATGAGAATTCTACCTTGAAGTAACGTTTATGGTTAGGAACCAATTGAGAGAAGATCAGTTTATTTTGATTCTCGAATTGAATCATTCTAGTTGCTCATCCCTAATTTTTTTTATTGTTGCTCAATGAACCTTTAATGGCCCTTGCATAGCAAAAGAGAGATTCTCTTCAATCTCTTGCCTTCGAATTAAAATTCAAGATTGTGTAATAATCTAATTATTTTGATTTTGCAAGAATTTTGAATCTGTAAAGAAACAAGGTTAAATTTCTAAGCATGTTTTTTATTCATTTATTGCGTAAGAACTTGTTCTTCAACTGGCCATGTGTATGCCCTTTCTAGGAGGAAAGGGCCCCATTGTTTTTAAGTAAGCATTTAAGAACTTTGGTTGTTTTTTTTAAATTGGGGACCCATTTGATTGCCTTTCATCCTAATGAGGAAGTTATCAAAAAAAAATTGAAAAAAAAAAAACACGAGCAAAATAAGAAAAATAAAATTAGCAATAATTTGTGAAGTTGTGGTTATGAGTGAATTAAGTTAGCAAGAAAGCACAAGATTATTTTATATCGTTTGATTTTAGCTTCTGATTTCTATATTAGAAAGTGAGAAGTTAAAAATTCCAACTTCTGATTTCTTTGATTTCTCTATTTCTAAAATAGAAATCTATTTCATAAATAGAGAAATCAAATTGCGTTACCAAATGGATTTATGTTCCAAACCTATTCCGGAGAACAGAGAAATAGAGAAATCAAGAAATAGAAATTTTGCCATGCGCGCCCTAAGATTCTGAACAAGGGCTCGCATATTTCGTGTGGACAAATTTATTGCGAATTTAAAAAGGTGGGAAAGATTTGAGGACATCTAGAAGCTCTTGACCCGTAATTATCACCTAAAGGTCTCTTATCATTAACAAAGAAAAAATATATATATATATATATATATATATATATATATATATATATATATTAGATAAGTCATTTTACAAAAGTACAATTGAGTTCTGAATTTTTTTAAAAATATAATCTAGTTTTAAAACTTGTCAAATTGATTCAATCAAGTCATTTTGTCAATTCCGTCCAATTTAACTAACGGAAAATACTAATTTATATTATTTTATTACTTTTTAAAATATGTGGCACCCACTAGGTGCCAAATCCAAAAAAAAAATTAAAAATACAAAAAAATTTGATTAACAATAGAAAAACTAAAAACTAAAAAAAGAAGTAAAAAACAAACTCACCCACAATTTGGCTAAGCCCTTGTCGATGGTCACCACCATAATCGTTGAGAAGGGCCAGCAAAGGTTGCCTAGTGACTCTCCCCAAGCAAGCCATTGGCGGCCCCCAATGAGGGCTTGCTAGCTTAGATTTGGGAGAGTGCGCAACCCTCACCGCAAAACTAAGCGATGGTCATCAGCCTTTGCTTGTGGCCGACGAGGCTTGCCAAGCTTTTGTAGGTCCAAATGACCACCATCAGCCCTTTCCAACAACTATGGCAGTAGCAATTGTTGAGGGCTTGGCCAAGCCGTGGGTGATTTTTTTCCTTTTATTTTCTACTTTTATCCTTTTATTTTTAATATAATTTTGTTCGTATTTTTTTAATTTTTTTTTTCTGATGTGGAGCTTAGTGGGTGCCATGTCCTTGCCATGCATCTTAAGAGAGTAACAAAATAAGATACGTAAGCATTTTCCGTTGGCTAAATTGAACAGAGTTAACATAAGGATTTGATTAAACCAATTTCGTGACTTAATTGCACATTTCATGACAAATTTTAACACTTCCTGTGCACATATCCTAAAACATATTAACATGGTAGAATTTTGAGGTCGAGTTCTGTACTGTTTCTTTCTAGATTTTAGATACTATAGTCATTTTGCTTATCGATAACAGGTCTGCATCAAATAACATAGAAGTTCAATTGTAAACTGTATTCAAATTGGCCTGACATGCAAAATCAGCTGGACTTTAGAAGACGGGGGCCTTAAGGTCACTTAAATTTTCAAGACTGAGATGCTTGAGGTCGACCTTTATCCAAATTTCTTGCTTGGCCAGATGAGTATGTGTGCGATGCATAAGTGGGGTTGGTTACATTTCAGAAAGAAAATGACAGCAAGGAAAGAATATTCAGCGCTAGTACCATACAGGAAATGCGAATCTGGCCAAAACAGAAAGGAACAGAGGAAAAACTAGACTAGTATTCTCGATTGGAACATGGATTTTCATGGTTGAATTGGGCAAGATATTCTTGGCTATATGGGATATATTCAAGGTTGACTACAAGGGGCATATATGGGACCTGAGGATGACAAAACAGGAGAAAAAACAAAGAACAATATTGTGAACTCGTGGTATAAAACACAAGCAAGTGTCACGGGCTGATCAATTACTCTCGATCACTCGTAGGCTGACCCGTGCGGCCTTAGGATTTTATCCCTAAGCAGCCTTTCAACACTCGACTCACAAGGATCTTAGAGAGAGAAACTTCTAGAGAGAGAAGCTCTGGTTTTGTATTTCACTTGTGAATGAGATGGATGACAATGAGGGGAGGAGACCCCTTTATAGACAAATACAAGACAAATTGTATCCGTAGATCTCTCATTGATCTAACGGTAGAGATTGTATCTCCCTAACTACCAACTACCCGCATTTATTACATAACGGTACAATTACTATATTGCCCATCCCCAAGAGTATTTTAGAAGACTCAAGAAAACCCTAGCAGACGGGATACGAGCCGAGGGTCAAAAGTGTCACGCTTGTCCCATAGGAACCTCTTGGATGGGCTTTCTTTCGGGCTGTGACATTCTCCCCCACCTAATTAGGCAATGCCCTCGTCGCGTCTCTGGCATGAAAGGCTTTGATCTCCTTCTTGAATTGCCAAAGACTTTCCGCGGACTCTCAACTTGCTTCACTCTTCGGAAGACCCTTCCATCGGATAAAATATTCTTGCTTAGGCGCGCAATACCGCTTCCATATGACTCGATCCGCCATGATGCTCTCGACTTCTCGATCATACAAGATTTTTGCCCCGAGTGGCGCCTATTAAGACTCTCCTTGATCCGGATCTTCCTCACCAACTTGGAAAACCGGATGTACCTTGAGTTTTGGTGGTAACTCCAGCTTGTATGCAACCTTCCCAACCCGTTGTAGTTGACAGATCAACCCCTTGTGCACGTCCTTGTATCAAAGCACCATGTGTAGCTTGGGCAACACTTGGTCCCCGACCTGGAACTCCACGTGCCGTTGCTTCTCGTCAGCCCACTTCTTCATGCGCTTGGAGGCCTTGTGTAGACACGCCCTTGTCAAGTCGGCCTGCTCTCGCCAATCCTTGGCGAACTTGTAAGCGGGTAGACTAATCCCTCGATAACTCGATGCGATCGCACTCGGGGTATTTGGTTGCTGCTTGGTCACGATCTCGAATGGGCTCTGGCCGGTTGACTCACTCCGCTGCAGATTGTAATAGAACTGGGCTACATCAATTAACTTCGCCCAATTCACTTGCGTTGTACTCACATAGTGTCGGAGGTAAATCTCCAAGAGTGCATTGATCCGCTCCATTTGACCGTTAGTTTGGGGACGCAAACTCGTGGACATATTTAGCTCCAACCCTAACAGCTTGAATAATTCAGACTAGAAACGCCCCGTGAAATGAGGATCATGATCACTCACAATCATTTGCGGCACACTTCAGTACTTGACCACGTGCTTCATGAACAGCTTGGCTGCCTCCTCGGCCGAACAATCCTTCGTTGCAGGCACAAAGGTCACGTACTTGGAGAACTTGTTCACCATGACCATGAGAGTCCGACACCGTTCGGACTTTAGCAGGTTGACAATAAAGTCCATGGAGATACTCTCCCATGGACGAGTTGGAACGGGAAGCGGCTCCAATAGGCCTAGTGACGAATGTTGCTCCAGCTTGTCTTGTTGGTATACCAAACAAGTCTTCAAATAAGCCTCCACATCGTCCCGCATTTGAGGCCAATAGTACCAATCTTCAACGAGGGCCAAGGTGCAGTGGATCCCTAGATGACTCACCCACTTCGAGTCATGGCATTCGCGCAAGATCTCATTCCTTAGCTTCCTATGGAAAGGCACGTATAGTCGCCTTCCCTTGGTGTAAAGGAGCTTGTCCTCACACCAGAATTGTCGTGTCTTGCCTTCCTTTGCATATCCGATGAGGGCTTATGCTCTTGGATCATGCTTCAACCACTTCTTGATGCGGTCGACCCAAGAACAACTCGGTCAACTCACCGTGTTTGCAAGCTCCATTCTCAGACTTAATGCATCCACCGCGGAGTTGGCCTTCCCCAGCATGTGCTCTAGCACATAGTCGAATTCCACCAGAAAATCCTACCACCAAGCTTGCTTCGGACTCAACTTATTTTGAGTTTGGAAATAACTCGTGGCCATGTTGTCCGTCCTCACGACGAACTTGGACCCCAAGAGATAATGCCTTCACGTCCAAAAGCAGTGGACCACCGTGGTCATCTCCTTCTCTTGAATGGTGTACCAATGCTCAGTATCGTTCAACTTGCGCGACTCGTTGCATAAGGATGCCACCAATAGCAAAATCCAATGCATCAGTCTCTACCTCGTAAGGTTTGGTGTGGTCGGGCAACACCAACACCGGCTCTTCCGTCATGGCTTTCTTTAATCGATCGAATGCTCTTTGACATCGATCCGTCCACTCCCACGGCTTCTCCTTCTTCAAGGGGTCTGTGAGCGGCATGGTGATGCTCGAATAGCTTCGAATGAAGTGCCGATAATAGTTGGTGAGGCCAAGGAACAACCTCAACTCTATCACTTTCATTGGTAGCTCCCATTCGACGACCGACTAGATCTTTGCCTTGTCCATCCGTATTCGTCCACCCCCGACGATGTGCTCTTGGAACGGAACTTCCTCTTAGGTGAAAGCACACTTCTTGCGCTTAACATATAACTCGTTCTCACGTAAGACTTAGAATAGCTGCCTTAAGTGCTCAACATGCTCCTCGAGCATCCGACTATATACCACAATATCGTCTAGGTAAACCACAACAAATCGATCTAAGAATGGGTGAAGTACCTTGTTCATTAGCGTGCAGAATGTAGCCGGAGCATTGGTCAAGCCAAATGGCATGACGAGGAACTCGTAGGATCCATATCACGTCACACAGGCTGTCTCTGGTTCGTCCCCTTCGGCGATCCAAACTTGGTAGTAGCCCGATCGGAGATCCAACTTGGTAAACCACTAAGCTCCACCAAGTTGATTAAAGAGATCTGTGATGAGCGGGATTAGGTACTTGTTCTTCACCGTCAATTTGTTCAGCGCTCGGTAGTCAATGTACATTCGGAGTGACCAATCGTGCTTCTTCGAAATAGGACCGGCGCACTGAACGGAGCCTTGGATAGCCGAATGTAACCTGCGTCGAGCAACTCTTTCAGCTGCTTCCTTAGTTCTTCCAATTTTGGGGGTGCCATGTGATATGGCGCCATGGCAGGCGGTTGAGTGTCAGGCACTAGCTCAATCTGATGATCCACCTCTCTCTTGGGTGGTAATTTCTTCAACAACTCCGAAGGCATCATGTCCTTGAACGTGTTGAGGACATGGGTCCTATGTAGCACAGACACGGCGACACGACACGTGACACGACACGACACGACACGCGACACGTCATTTTTCAAAAAATAGAGAATTCCGACACGTTCCGACACGTTAAATATTAAATAAATATTTTAAATTTTAATTAATTTGATTCAAATTTACAAATAAATAAATAAAGAATTTACAATGAATTTATACCAATAATATTAATAAATCTAACACTTTTTTTTTTTAATTTCATTATCTCAAATTTACATTTATTTTCGAAATTCCCCCCTCCCCCAAATTAACTTTTATTTTTCGAACCCCCTGCGCCCAAACTTCCCTCGTCTCTCTCCCCCAAATTTTTTTCACCTTTTTTTCCCTCCCCACCACCTCGACAGCCCATCACTTCCCCCCCTCCCTCCCCTGTCACTTTCCCTCCCTCCAACACGCCAAGTCTTTTTTATTCTTTTCAACACCCTACCAGCGCGGAACGGCGCCTTCTTCTCCTCCTCTTCGCATCCTTTTTATTATTTTCCTTCTCAAAAGTTCAAAACCCTAGCAGCGCGGCTCCTTCTTCTCCTCCTCCTCGCCGCACGACGCCTATCTCCGAAAGCATCGAAGACTCGATCAAGAAAAGCACCAGCATTCGCCGAAGGAGCGGAAAAGGGAGTAACCCAGAAAAAGTTTCAGTGAAAAGGAATCGGAAAAGAAGGCGGAACGCGGGGTCCCTGTGCGCCGAGAGGCTGCACACCGCCGCGAACTCCTCCTCCTCCTCTCCTCCCCCTTGCCGCTGCCGCCGCCGCCCCACTCGACGACACCGCCCTCCCCCACAAGCGCCTCCCTCCTAAAGTTTCTTCTCACGGCCCTCGCCCTCTTTCTCTGGCCGTCTCTCGCCGTCACGGGCTCGCCTTCGCTCGCGGCCTCATCTCTACTTCCCTCTCATCCGCCCTCCATTCTCTATCGGACACGCGCGTCGAAGCGTGTCGACAAAAGTTGACCACGTGTCGACAAATCCGACACGCGTTGACCGCGTGTCGGAGCGTGTCCCAGCGTGTCCGAGCGTGTCGAGGTGTCCGACACGTGTCGGACACGACACGGAGGCATGTGGGACGTGTCCGTGTATCATAGCATGGGTCACCTCTGTCGGGGTTTCACCCCTTTCACCCTTCTGGTCCTCCACCTTTAAGGTTGCAAGGATTGTCACCTCACCATTCCTTGCTCCCTTGGTGAGTTGCATAGCTAAGATCATCTTCCGATCACGGTTTGATTCACGATGGACCGGGATCACGCATTGGCAATGCTTATCCAACACGCATATACACTCCGCAAATGGGACTACAACCGCATGGATTCTACCTATGAATTTTATTCCAATGACAATATCGTAATCGTCAAGGGGAATTACCTCGAGTCTCCTTACTCTTCCATGCCTTGAGTTGTAGCTCCACATCCCTCGCGACACCGATTGCAGGGACTTCCTTTGAGTTCACCATCTTATGCCACCTAGCTCCTTTCTCAAACCGTAGGTTAAGTTTCTTCGTAGCTTCCTCCAATATGAAGATGTCGGATGCTCCCGTGTCCATGAGTGCACTCATTATGGACTCTCTGATTTTCAAGTCCGCGAACATCAAGCCTTTAGGCTCCTTCGCCTTCTTGGACTTGATGGTGCTAAGGAGTCACAGCGAACCCAACTACGATTCTTCCTTAGGCTCATCCTCCTTACACAGGGCAACCAACTTGGCCTTTTCGGGCAATCCCACGCCATGTGTGGACCATCACAAAAGAAGCATTTATAAGATTGTACCTTCCTTTGTCCTCCTCCACTTGTCTCAGCATGAGCTTTGTGAGGATTAGCCGCTGGTTTACCTCCGGTCGGGCGGTTGTATCTCCCCCGATTTCCCCCGCCAATGGCTTTATCCCTCGAACGCGAGTCCAATCGGGATGTGGAAGGGGCCTTGTATTCCACGAGCGATTTGACTACCATCATGACCGTCGTGAGATCTCCCACGTTGAACCGCTTCAGCTCTTGCTTGGTCCGTGGCTTGAGACCACTCATGAACTAGTGATACACCTCAACTTCATTCATCGAGGGGATTTGGAGTAGCAACTTTGAAAACCGCTTGATGTATTCACGTACACCACTCTTTTGCTCGAGACGCTTCAGCTCATCACAAGCTTCCTCCTCTACATAAGCAGGAAAGTAGTTCCGTCGGAACTCCTCAACAAATCTACCCTAGGTCATGATAGGATCCCCACACCTATCATCTGACTGATGATGCCACCAAAGTAATACACTATCAGCTAAATACATCGAAGCAGTGTCTACTCGTGTTTGGTCGTCGTTGATCCCCATGGCCTGAAAGTACTGCTCCATGTACCATAGGAAGTTGTTTACGTCCTTGGCCACCCACAAGCCCCGGAACTCCTTTGGCTTCGGTGTGTCCACTCATGGACCTTGCACAGTGATCACCCCGTTCATGGGTGCAGCTTCCGATTCAGCGAGCTTGCTCTTAAGCTCTGTTATCTCCGCGCACATGGCCACCACCGTGGCCTCTAAGGGTTCGTACCATTGCGTGAGTTCTTCCCATAGGTCCCTAGCAACTCGTGTCGGAGCTCTCCCATGCCAGTTTTGAGTTCTTGCACCTCAGCATCGAGCTCCTCCTTTCCGACATCAACTCTGTCCATTGTCTGGGTTAAGTCATCGACCGATCCTTGGACATCGGTGAAAAACATGTCATGGCCTGAAAGAAAGCCCATCCAAGAGGCTTTTATGGGACTGGCGTGACACTTCCGACTCTCGGCTTGTATCTTGCCTGCTAGGGTTTTCTTGAGTTTTCTAGAATACTCCTGGGGATGGGTGATACAGTAATTATACCGTTATGTAATAAATGCGGGTAGTTGGTAGTTATGGAGATACAATCTCCACCGTTAGATTGAGAAGAGATCGATGTATACGGTATTCTTGTATTTGTATATAAAGGAGTCTCCTCCCCTCATTGTAATCCATCTCATTCACAAGTGAAATACAAAACCAGAGCTTCTCTCTCTAAAAGTTTCTCTCTCTAAGATCCTTGTGAGTCAAGTGTTGAATGGCTACTTAAGGATAAAATCCTAAGGCCGCACGGGTCAGCCTACGAGTGATCGAGAGTAATCGATCGGCCTGTGACAAGTGGTATCAAAGTAGAAATCCCTCTAGTAAGTGGGTGAGTTGGAGAATCGAACTTCTCGCTTTAGTGTGGGTCAAACTAATAAGTGCCTGATCCAGTCCTAGTGAGCGGAGAGTGAGGGCGCGTTTGGTAACGTTTTTGTTCCCGAGAACAAATTCTAACCATAAATTATTATTTTTTATCTGTTCCAGGAACCGATTCTAAGTAAAAGAGCGTGTTTATAACTTGTCCAAAATTTCTGATTTTGGAATAGAATTGCGTTTGGTACTATGCTTATTAATTCTGTTAAAAATCATTTTTTAAAATTTTTAAATAATTTTTTTACTTTTATTTTTTCCTTTCTCTCATATTCTTCTTCTTCTACTTGTAGCCAATCACCAAACTGGCGATCAGCCAGATGAGGGCCGACGACCTCACCGAAGTGTCGCTAGCCCTCGTCAATGGCCAGGCCGGCCTCGCCAGGGCTGGGCGAGCCTCACCTTGGCCTGGCAAACCCCTAGTGAGCTCGTCGAAACAGCGGCAGACGGTGGCGGGCGATGGCGGACAGCAGGGGGCGATGGTGGACGGCTGTCGCAGGATTGCAGAAAGGAAGAATGAGACTTTCACTGTTTTGATTTTTTTGATTCCCATTGAGAATCACATTTTTTTTTATTCTCAATTCTTGTCCAAAATTGTTCTCAGGAACAAATTTGTTCCAAAGAACAAAAATTTTACCAAATGCGATTCTGTTCCCAAACTGATTCTGGGAACAAAAAATCAGAATTAGGCACCGTTTGGATGGTTCCCAAACAGTGCCTAAATGGCCGGGGCAAAAGATGCTCAAACGAAGCTAGGCTCTCAGCTCCTAGGATGGCAATGGTACTAGGACGAGTCAGTTCCTTGCCAAGCTGATAGGGAGTTGGAGAAGAACCGAACCCTTGCTAAATAAGGATAACGCTCCTGGATCGATCAGTGAATTCGAAGGAGAGGTCTACTACCATGTTTTCAACAAGGAAATAACCTCCATTTGGTGTGCTCGGGTCAAAGAAGTTGTTTAAGCAGTTGGTGAAGAATGCCACACTTGCCAAAGAAAGCTTAGGTGACTGAGAATGGCCGAGCAGCTAAGATCAAAAGAGGCTACTGATAGAGCAAAACCTATTTTGTTGGGCGAGTGTGACCATTCGATGTGAAATCCTTAAAAGTGGCGCATCAATGGTTAAGGGACACAAAGAAGTGACAGAACAGATAACAACGAGGGCATTGCGAATTTGAGTGGGGGAGAATGTCACAGTCCGTGAATCCTTGTGTACTCGTGACACTTGTCAATAGTGCTTGGGGTTATCGAGTGAAGAGTGAGGAGGCAAAAAGGACGAGCACAACTAGTCCATGGGAGTGGCGTCAGGACGGTTGGTGCTAGGATTCTAGGATAAAATGATTATATCACTTAGGAGCTCTGAAGGTGGGGTTGGCCTCTTATGCACAAACTGGTTGAGAGCTGATGTCGTTCTCCTGACAAGGCCATGGCAGGCCGAAACTAGTTGATGAGCCTAAAAGGATATGCTGTTTCACTCGATGGACTAGACGCTCGAGCAAAGTTAGGCGTGGTAGAATCTCGCACGAAAAAGCATTCACCGTATTGTTCATGGAACAGCTATATAAGAAAGGCAGGCCTGGAAAATTCCGCTCGTTAGGCGCCGCATGGGCCCTTCCACGGCCAAGGAAACTATCGACCCGTGACACAAGCATGGAGCAAGGGAAGGCAACATGCTCAAGATAGAAAAAAAAATAAAAGCAAAAGAATCTGGTCAAGCAAGGTGCAAACAAAAGTTCACCAAACTAAGGAAATGGTGGAATTTGGACTTCGTTTGAGGTTGCTTTTATTTAACGAAAAAATAATCATTTTCAAAAAAGATCATTTATATCGATTCAAATAATTAGTCCACGAAATTTTTTTTTCATTATTGATGATAATTTATGTCTCATTATTTTCATGAACGATAATTTTTTTTTATTTTATTGTCAAAATGGATTGGCTCAACTGGTAAGATTCGAACTCCCCACACATCATGTCTAGGTTCAAATCCCACTAGCAACAGTGGTATGCCCGGCATTGGTATGGGTTACCTCCCCTCCTCCTAAACTAGATTCACAATATCACTTTATGATGAGGTGATATATTCATCATTGTGTTCCTGAGAGAGCATTACACGTCTTGCTCTTTTTAGGTGTAAAACAAGCTGGATCTTTTCCAAGTTTTCTTCGGTGACTTCCACTCTCTTCCTGTGAGGTCTGGATGTGCAGGGGCCAGGTACATCGGATTTTATTTGAGGCCTGATGGGCCAGGGCCAAACACGCGCACATATATACATCGTTTGTTCATTTTTGTATGACTAGCGACAAACTCTTATTGCCGCATCATTTGCTAGAGTTCGTTGGAGCATTCGATGGTAACCGGTTGGCGTCCGTGGTGTTTATCTTGCTAAGAGCCCAAACCTCCGTTTCCATCTTTCGACTAATTTGATTGAGTGAGCCGACTAATGTTTTACTTAGGTTTCATCTGAGTGTTGATCCCTCGATGTGCTCACAATCCGAATCGGAAACATGAAGCAACTTGTCTTCAATCTGGTTTAGTTTGAACAAATTCTAATTGCCTTTGGTTTTAGTTTGATATTTTCTTTTAGTTTGATATTTTCTCATGAATATCTAGCACTTAATGTGATAACGCGCGCCATTTAAATTTATTTCAATGTTGATAGTTAGTTCATAATTTCTTTCGCAATTTGGATTGGTTTACATGATTTTCATTCGTACTCGCTTTCATAATTGATGTAGAAAAATTATCGTGGTTGCTGTAGCATGGTTTAGGCCCGTTTTAGCGCACAAGAACGGGCCGAACGTCCGTTGTCGCAGTCTGGACAGCAGGATTAATTTAGTTTTCTTTTTAATATTATTAGTTTCATTTTTGTAAATTTTAGAATGTATCATCATCACTTGAATTAAGAAATTTATATTTGATGCACGTTTATTTCCGTTTATGCCTCACGGTGTCCTGTTTTAGAATAAGACGATGTATAATGGTACCCGACATGGCTCTAGTATTTTCTCGTCCTTTATCTGTTATTATTATTGATCGACTTTTTATATAATATTGGAGCATTTATGCATGGATTAATAGATGAATACTAGATAATTAAATTGGAAATATTAGATGAATTGTTCTTTTACAAAAGGGAAAAAGGTATTAACAAGAAGCATTAGACAGATCTACCTTAATCAAGTCCTCAAGAGGATCGGTCTTTTTCTTTATTTAGCCCAATCTTAGAGGATATTTTTCACCTTTGGCTTGCAAAGGTAAGGTGGGTTGGCTCTCGCATCTTACTTGACTCCTAACCAATCTTTAGATTAGGAGAGGGACGACATCTGATTAAAAATGAATTGAAATAATTAATGAAAAACCAAGCCATGATCGGTAGAGTTTTAGAGAATTTGTGCGAAGTGTAAGTACCATCTCATAAAAAGGTTTTCTTGCCCTCTTCGCAATCCATCAAACTTCCTTGGAGTTCACTTCAAGAGGGTCGCTATAGGAGCATGTGTGAATTTTGTTAGAGAAATTATATATAAGAGATTTGTTGTGGTTTGGAGTTGTTGATATATCATAGTTGTTTCTTAGTGCATTAACTTGAATGAAAGTGTATCCACTTGAATATGATGGTGAACTCGGATTTAGACTCTCTCTTGACAATCTCACCATGAAAAAGGTATTGGATGGTTGCTATACATTCTCAACAAAAGTGTATTAGAGCTAACGTTGATTAGTGAGCCCCAATGGGTTCTAATATTTTTAGAATATCTCAATAAAGAAATCTCATGATCAATGCGTGTTTTAAGTGAAAATTGCCATTTCGAATGATCTGGCAATACTAGACCAAGGGCAAAGGCTTGCATAAGATTATAGGCTAGGGAGCATTGGTCTAGGGTCAACCTTGGACTGACCCTGGACCGGCCTAACCCTGCCAGTTTTGGACCAGTTCCTAAGGAGATTGGGTCGATCCTTGATCCTAGAATTCTTGGACTATATTGTGCGGATTGGTCCTCGGTCTTAGGAGTTCAAGGTCGGTCCAACATGGATCAACCTTGATTTATATATATATTATATCTAATATATTATTTATAATTTTTTTATATAGAGAAAACCTTAAAATAAATGGTGTCAACAACATTAAACAACTCTTTAGTGAGGAGTTTAAGTAATTTTACATTGTTCTTTAATAACTTAGATTTTTAATATCTTTTACTGCGTTAACAGTCATAATTTACGAAGGAGGAAAATGTTTTTGTGAGGAATCCTCACTGCATCCAAAAGGGCATAAACAGCTCCTTAGTGCATCCTTCCTTAGTACTCATTCTCTTCTATCTTATTTGCCCTCTTAGTCTTCAATTTGCCAAAATCAAAATAGACAACTTCTCTACTCGCCACTCAACACTCGCCTTGCTCACTTTGGGTTACTCGTGCCACTCGCTACTTGATGTTCGCTTGGCTTGCTCCTTGCTCGGCACTTGATGCTCACTCTATTCGATGCTGACCTCACTCAACCCTCACCGCTTGCCTTTCTTATCTGACCTCACTCATCATTGAACCCATTGGGTCAGTCCGATTCTCAATTGCCATTTTAAGGAGTACAAAAAATGAAATAAAAAATTGGTCTCGAGTTTACCTTGAAACAGAGACCGAACCCATTTGGTCGGTTCGATCCTCAATCGTTTTTTTAAGGAGTACAAATTAGTCACAGGTTGACCTTGGAACTAGACTGAACCCATTGGGTGGGTCCAGTCCTCAGTCTCAACTCAATAGGGTCGGTTTTTTGTCCCAAAAATTAAGAATAAGCGGGTTGGTCATAGGGTTAAGGGGTGGACTAGCCCAGCCCGAACCATGGTCACCCTTAGTTATAGCAACATAGTTTGAAGTTGGCAATTGATTGTGGTAGCTGTGCATAGTTATGGGTACATTAGAACATGTAAATTTATGTTGAGATATGCTACTACGAAAGGATGTATAGATAAAGGGCCAAATCCCCAAAAAAGAACATCATGAAGTCATCTCTCATGGAAAAAATTTGATCTCCTTGGACTTGAGAAAGTCCTTATAAGGCTTAAGGGAGAATGACAAGGGGAAGAACCCTCGAGGAAGGGGACTCCCCGATGCACACTCCAATATTTCATCCTCTTTGGGAAGAAAAATATAAGGAGAGCAATTGGGGAGTTGTTGGGCGTGTGGGTAATAGGACGTTAAAATAAGAAATGTAGTCTTGTTAGCCTACTTGGATTACTAGTTAGGCAGGAGGGTGTCCTCAACATAAGAGGTAAACTCTTTGCAACTTTATGAGGTTATCCTATAACCAAACACTAAAGATCCAAGCTGTACTTCCAGTTACAAGTTATCAGGAAATGAAGTTTTATCTCTCATGAACAAATTTAACCCCCACGTATCATGTTTTTCAAAGAAAATTATATAAAGTCTCGCTCAATGAACAAAAATAGTCACCGTGATCTTTTCCATCTAAGCAATCCTTAGGTGATATTTGATGTGGCTAACCACGTAGAGGTAACACAAAATCCAAGATTCATTTTTCTCTAAATTACCAGAATATCTTACTATGGGAGTTATACCAAATGCAGTGCCATTGTATGTAAATGAGAGAATTACGGAAAAAGTTCTAAAATCATTACAATTGTGTCAATTCAGTCATAAACATTTTTTTTTACCAATTTAATCCTAAACTTTTTACATTTGTGCTGGTTCAATTAATCCAGCCAATTTTGATTTGCTAGCGTCGATGGCATTTCGCATTTTTTCTTTTAAAAATTCTTTTGTTTCTTTAAATTCCCCCCTTTCCCTTAAGGCTAGTGAGGATTGTCAGCCGATCTTTGCCGGCCATAGGCGTATTAAAACTACTCCTCCACTTTGAATGCGGCAACGCAATCATCCCAATTTGATGTCCAAGTACTAGTATCTATCCCCCATTTTATAAAGTCAAAAGAGCACCATGCACATTGACGAACCAACATTTATTTTTAAAAGGAATTTACTGAAATAGAAAATTAGATCCATTGAGAATGACGCATAAAAATATTATTAATATATCACATCACTACTACATACATTAAATTTATATGTTGATATCGATATTTTCTTTTGTGAATAAGACGGTCAGGAAGTAACAACCAGTGGCATCCGCATGAGTTGTATCATGTTACGTGAGATTATGGTCTTTGAATTATTTGTATCTCCTTAAACTCTATTGCATTCCATTTATCTGACGAGATGTTGGCCCACAGGGTAATTGAGCTACCAACCTTAAATGCATCTTCCTTGCAAAACCGTCTCATCTTATTATTTTACTCGGTCCATGAATCTGCAGGCCGCCGGTTTCCTCTTGTAATAAACATAGAGCAAAAATATGAAAAGAAAAATTGAAAATCCTTTGGCGTTCCATATGGGTCAAACCAAATTTACATTCCTCAAGTGAAGGTTCAATCTTGCTATATTCCTTAATGCTTTTCACACTGGACTTTCAAAAGCAGGAATGAGAATAGCACTGGAGGTGAAAGCAAGAGCAAAATGGAATCCATCTATACTTGGAGATCAAGGACGGATGGTTGCTGGTCAATTTATTTTGTGTGAACACTTTCTACAACTTGTCTTTTACCTTTGCACGGTTCCACACAAAACACGCCAAAGGGTCGACAAGAATCAACATGGTTTACAGTCACGAAAGACACTAGAACAGTCCGGATGGATTGTAGTTCCAGATATGCTGAAACACACATGCCAATTAATCACATAATCAAAATACCAACAGCCTCCTAAGCTAAATGGATGCTCACTAACTTCAGACATCCTCAGTGAATCGACCCAAAGATAGGTAGGAAGAGCCACCCTCCATCAAAGCCTTATCGCTCTTCCCGCTCACCTCTTTCACCTTCTTCCTCCTCTCCCCAGCCTCCTTGCCCTCCATTAACCTTCTTATCCCTTCCTCTATCTCATCTGCCTTCATGATGCCATCACTACCTTTGACGAGATCTCTTTAACAATCCATCTTGATCTCTACCGAGAGGCCAACCTCCACCATTAGTTGGAACGTGTTGAATTCTGTGTTGACTCCAGATATAATGCGTCACTACTTTGACAAGATCTCTCCGTTAATCCATCTCGATCTTTGCCGTGAGACCAAGCTCCACCACCAGTTGGAATGCGTTGATCGTGGTAGTTGTGCATAGTTACGATTACATTACAACGTGGAAATTTAAGTTGAGATATGTTGATATAAAAAGATTCATAGATAAAGGGCCAAATCCCCAAAAGAGAATATCATGAAGTTATATCTCTAATAGACAAATTTGACCTCCTTGTATCTAGCAAGTCCTTAAAAGGCTTATGAAAGAAATAACAGGGGGAAGAACCCCCAAGGGTAAGACCGCTGCACACTCCCGTATTCCCTCCTCTCCAAGAAGAAAAATATATTAAGAGCAATTGGATAGGTGGTGGGAATGTGGGCAACAAAGATGATAATATAAGGAAGGCAATCTTGTTAACCCACTTGGATTATCAAGCAAGCAAGGCCACCTCGACATGGGAGGTCAAACTCTCTACAACTTGATGAGGTTACCCTGTAATCAAACATCAAGGATCTGAGTTGTACTCTTGGTTACAGGTTATCGGGAAATGAAGTTATATCTCTGATGGACAAAATTGACCCCCACTTTTCATATGTTCCAAAGAAAATAGTACAAACTCTCACTCAATGAACAAAAATAGTCACCGTGATCTTTTCTATCTAAGCAATCCTTAGGTGACATTCAATATGGCTAACCACGTAGAGGTGACACATAATCCAAGATTAATTTTTCTCTAAATTACTAGAAAATCTTATTGTGGGAGTTATAGCGAATGCATTGCCATCGTATATAAATGGGAGAACTATAAAAAAAAATTATTCTAAAAATATATTATAATTGTGCTAATTTAGTCAATTTTTTTAACCATTTCAATCTTAAACATTTTGTATTTATGTTAGTTCAGTCTATTCGGCTAATTTTGGCTAGCTAGCATTGACGGCATTTCACAATTTTTTATTATATTTTTAATAAATTTTTCTTTTCTTTTTTCAATTTTCACCCTTCCCATAGGGCTAGTGGGGATTGTCGGCTGATCCTTGTTAGCCACAGGAACATTCAAAACTACTCCTCCTCTTTGAACACCGCAACGCAACCCTCCCTCCTTGATGTCCAAGTACTGGTATTATGTATCCTCCGTTTTATAAAGTAAAAAAAAAAAAAAAACACCATGTACATTGACGGACCAATATTTATTTTTAAAAAGAATTTACTAAAATACAAAATTAGATCTATTGAGAATGATGCATAAAAATATTATTAATATGCCACATCACGACATACAATGAACTTATATGTCAATATTGAATTTTTTTTTTTTTTGTGAATAAGATGGTCGAGAAGCAATAACTACTGGCATCCGCATTAATTGTATCATGTTACGTGAGACTATGTTCTATGAATTATTTGTGCAGTCTTAAACGTCATCTCCTTAAACTCTATTGCATTCTATTTATCTCACGAGATGTTGGGCCACATGGGATTCGAGCTACCAACCATTAAATGCAGCGTTCCTTGCAAAACTGTCTCATCTTATTATTTTACTCGGTTCATGAATCTGCAGGTCGCCGGTTTCCTCCTGTAATAAACAGAAAGCAAATTAATAATAAATAAAAAAATTTGAAAATCCTTTGGCGTTCCATATGGGGTCAAACCAAATTTACATTCCTCAAGTGAAGTTTCAATTTTGCTATATTCCCTAATGCTTTTCATACTAGACTTTCAAAAGCAGGAATGAGAATAGCACTGGATGTGACAGCAAGAACAAAGTGGAATCCATCTTTACTTGGAGATCAAGGAGGGATGGTTGCCGGTTTCTATAACTTGTCTTTTAACTCTGCACCGTTCCCACACAAGACACGACAAAGGGTCGACAAGAATCAACATGGTTTATAGTCACAAAAGACACTGGAACAGTCCGGATGGATTGGAGTCCCAGATACGCTGAAACACGCCGCCAAGTAATCATAGAATCAAAATACCAACAGCCTCCTAAGCTAATTGGACACTCACTGACTCCAGACATCCTCAATGAATTGACCCAAACACAGGCAGGAAGAGACACGAAAATCTACCATATGGGATTTTAACAATGATGAACACATTCTATATTCGTCGTTACCTTAGGTGATTATAGCTCATGGGCCAAACCCAAATTGACTGATTCAACATAAAACACATCAAGGGTTGATGAAAATCAACATGGATTATGCCGCTACCTACCCTTGGGGAAGGGAATAGGTTTAGGGGTATTGCTTAAAGAACAAATCTCTGGCCAATAATTAGGCACATGCTCTCCCAAGCCCATTTTGGATATTCAAATTGAGTGTATGAAAATTTTATAAAAAAGGAGTCGCCACTAACTTTTTAAGATCGGCTAGAAATTAAGTAAGGTATGGGAGTGTACCTCACTTCCTATAAAACTAGAGAATCTAGGATCAATGACTTGATTATACTAATTAACTAGTTAGTGTCCTTTTGATACCTAAACTTGTTCAATTTAAAGAAAGAGATCTTCTTCTTTTTTTTGTTAGGAAGTTTAGATTTATTTTATATCTATTCATTAACATGTGAGGTGATTATGTAGGTGCTCAATCATTAACATAATTATCGGTCATCAAAAGAAAGCATTAAATAGATTGCATGGGATAGGAAATACTTAACATTAAAGAAAAGATAAATGCTAACCCTAACTAGACTAAAAAAAAGGGCCAGAATTAATGTATCAATATTACACAATCAAGGGCATTTGTCTCTTAGAACAATTAAGATTCTAAGGTAGAGCCTTAAGGGCTTGTTTAATTTAGAACATGATTTTCACCAAAGATTTCCACACATTTAATGATTTTCAACCTACCAGCCAACCCTCTCTCCTAGCTAAATGAAGGCTCATTGACTGCGAACATCCTCGATGAAGCGAGCCAAAGACAAGTAAGAAGAGCCACCCTCCATTAAAGCCTTCCTACTCTTCTCGCTCACTTCCTTCACCTTCTTCCTCCTCTCCCTAGCCTCCTCGCCCTCCATTAACTTCCTTATACCTCTCTCTATTTCATTTGCCATCACGACATCGTCACTACCTTTGACCAGATCTCTTCGATAATCCATCTTGAACTCCGCCGCGAGACCGAGCTCCACCACCAAGTGGAATGCGTTGAAATGTTGCTCCGCATATTGGGGCCATGCGGCGACCGGCATGCCAAACCATATGCTTTCTAGGGCGGAGTTCCACCCGCAGTGAGACACAAACCCTCCGATGGCTGGGTGGGCCAAGATTGCGACCTGTGGGGCCCACCCGATCACTCTCCCGACCCCTGCTGTCCTATTAAGAAAACCCTTGGGCAGGACCTCTGCGGGATCTGCGTAGTCTCGGGGGGCTTCCAGCTTGCCCTTCGCCGGAGGCTGTCGTAAGGACCACAGGAAGCGGTACCTGCTCCGCTCTAACGCGTAGGCAATCTCTTTTGCCTGGTGCTCCTCGAAGCACCCCCCGCTCCCGAAGCACAGGAACACCACTGACGCATCTGGCTGCTGGTCGAGCCAGTCCAGGATCTCGAAACCCTTTTTGCTCTCATCCGTGATGTTCAGTATAGGGCCCACGGAGTACACCGCAGGTGCTCCAAGGCTGGCTAGGGCTTCCACAGCGTGCGGTTCCAGCTCAGCGAACGTATTTACCAAAATTCCCTTGGTTTCCCTATACCTCAGGGGGAGGTCCAAGAATATCCGGCAGTCTTCTTCCATAAACACTTCAGAGGGCAAGAACTTGGCGGCAGGCAGTGGGTTAGCTAAGGACGGGAAGTCCAGCTCGGCGTCAGAGCTCTTGAGCCCGGTTGGGTCCATGTGTTGCTCGTCTCGGAGAGACTGCAGGTGCAGCATGACTCCGAGGAACGCTGCGCCTGATGGGAAGAAAATGTAGGAAGGGACACCGAACTCGACAGCCACGTCGATCATTGAGGTGCAAAGCATGTCAAGGACAAGCCCAGCGAGCCGTGGCGATCCACGGGCAGAGAGCTCAGCGACAGCTTCTCGGAGGTCGGCTTTGTAGCTCTCCATGAAGTGATAGGCGAAGGCGAAGAAAGACGTCCTCGGGGAGTGGCTTCGCCTAGGGAGGAGGACGAAGCGGATGCGGGCAGGCACGGAGGCGGTGAGCGACTCGATGTGGGAATCAATCTCCGAGTTGAAGGGGAACTTCATGATGAGGACGGTGATGAAGAGCCGACCGTCACGGTCGACAAGGAGCTTGGCCATCTCCACCATGGACACCAGGTGGCCGGGCCCCGGACATGGGATGAACACGAGCTCGATTTTAGCACTCATAAAGACGATGATGCCTCAAAAATTCTTCTTTTCCTAACTGAGTTCACTCGGTTGCGGAGATAATAACGAGGTGGAGGCTTTTATGGATCTCAATTTGTGAGTCTTCAGTTAGTGGGAATGAAGGAAGCAGGCAAAAAGATGGGGATAGATCTACAAAACGAGGTGACGACGTCGTGCAGATTGAGGTCTGCGTCGCTGTCTGGTTCACTTTTTCTTGGTCGAAATCGCCCTCTAGTTTGGCTTGCGTTTGTTGGATTCTAAGTTTGGATATTGCTCGGTGTCGGTTTACTCCACGAGAAATTCTAAAACCACCCCGGCTCACGTCAACCGATGCATCCAATTATATCAATGCGAAAATTGCTAAAAAATAAATGAAAAATAATTAAAGAACACTTGAGATTTTTTTATCCAAATATCCATACTTACTCCATGGGTAGAACGAACGACAAGTACTCCACTGATTACTTAGAGAATTTTAGAGTTATAATCACTTACATATAGATTACGGCCAAATCCATAGTGTTTAGACTCAGAGAATTACCTCAGTGAGCAAAACATTTATGTTTTTTTTTTTTTGGTGACCCAGGAACCCGTGCACGACCGGCAGCCGGAGGGTAAACCCGGGGGCTGCGTAAGAAGGCTTCGAACTCCGGACCTCCTCGTTGGAAACCCGAAGCCTACCGGCGGAGCCACCACGGGCGGTGGTGCAAAACATTTATGTTTCTACAAAGAAAACGTCACATAGATTAACACCACATCCGAAAAAAAAATTAAAAAAATACAAATAAAATAGATTAACAAATAAAAAACTAATTAAAAAAAAAACCAAACCCATCCATAGCTTGGCTAAGCCCTTGTCGATGGCTGCCACCACCGTCATCGCGAAGGGCCAACGGAGATCGCTTGGCGACCCTCCTTGAGCAAGCCTTTGGCAACCCCCAACGAGGGCTTGCTAGCCTAGATTTGGGGGAGCGTACAACCTTTCCTGTAGATCTAAGCAAGGATCATTGGCCCTCGCCTGGGGCCCATGAGGGTCGCTGAACTTTGGAAATGCCTAGACGACCACCGCCAGCCCTTTCCAACGGCTATGGTAGCGGCAACTGGCGAGGGCTTCACCAAGCTGTGGGTGAGTATTTTTATTTATTCATTATTATCATCTTTTTATTTTTTTTAATCTAATTTTGTTTGTATTTCTTTAAATTTTTTTCTGATGAGGTGCTTAGAGGGCACCATGTCATTGCCATGTGTCTTAAGAAAGTAATAAAATAAGACACGTCAGCATTTTTCGTTAGCTAAATTGAACAAAGTTAACATAAGGATTTGATTGTCAATTTGACAAGTTTTATGATTTAATTGCACACTTCATGACAAGTTTTAACACTTTTAGTGTACATATCCTAAAAAAGATTGACATGGCAGAATTTTGAGATCATGTTCTATACTGCATTTTTCCAGATTTTAGATACTAGAGTCATTTTGCTTATGGATAACATGTCTGCATCCGACTGTAAATTGTATTCAAATTGGCCCGACATGCGAAATCAGCTGGAATTTAGAAGAAGGGGGCCTTGAGGTCATTTAAATTTTCAAGACCGAGCCCGGTTGAGCTCGATCTCTATCCAAAACTCTTGCTTGGCCGGATGAGCTATGTAGCACAGACACGGCGACACGACACGTGACACGACACGACACGACACGCGACACGTCATTTTTCAAAAAATAGAGAATTCCGACACGTTCCGACACGTTAAATATTAAATAAATATTTTAAATTTTAATTAATTTGATTCAAATTTACAAATAAATAAATAAAGAATTTACAATGAATTTATACCAATAATATTAATAAATCTAACACTTTTTTTTTTAATTTCATTATCTCAAATTTACATTTATTTTTCGAAATTCCCCCCTCCCCCAAATTAACTTTTATTTTTCGAACCCCTGCGCCCAAACTTCCCTCGTCTCTCTCCCCCAAATTTTTTTCACCTTTTTTTTCCCTCCCCACCACCTGACAGCCCATCACTTCCCCCTCCCTCCTGTCACTTTCCCCTCCCTCCAACACGCCAAGTCTTTTTTTATTCTTTTCAACACCCTACCAGCGCGGAACGGCGCCTTCTTCTCCTCCTCTTCGCATCCTTTTTATTATTTTCCTTCTCAAAAGTTCAAAACCCTAGCAGCGCGGCTCCTTCTTCTCCTCCTCCTCGCCGCACGACGCCTATCTCCGAAAGCATCGAAGACTCGATCAAGAAAAGCACCAGCATTCGCCGAAGGAGCGGAAAAGGGAGTAACCCAGAAAAAGTTTCAGTGAAAAGGAATCGGAAAAGAAGGCGGAACGCGGGGTCCCTGTGCGCCGAGAGGCTGCACACCGCCGCGAACTCCCCTCCTCCTCCTCTCCTCCCCTTGCCGCTGCCGCCGCCGCCCCACTCGACGACACCGCCCTCCCCCACAAGCGCCTCCCTCCTAAAGTTTCTTCTCACGGCCCTCGCCCTCTTTCTCTGGCCGTCTCTCGCCGTCACGGGCTCGCCTTCGCTCGCGGCCTCATCTCTACTTCCCTCTCATCCGCCCTCCATTCTCTATCGGACACGCGCGTCGAAGCGTGTCGACAAAAGTTGACCACGTGTCGACAAATCCGACACGCGTTGACCGCGTGTCGGAGCGTGTCCCAGCGTGTCCCGAGCGTGTCGAGGTGTCCGACACGTGTCGGACACGACACGGGAGGCATGTGGGACGTGTCCGTGTATCATAGCGGATGAGTACGCGTGCGATGCATATGTGGGGTTGGTTACATTTCGGAAAGACAACGACGGCAAGATAAGAATATTTAGCGCTAGTACCATACAGGAAATGCGAATCTGGCCAAAACAAAAAGGAACGGAGGAAAAACTTGACTAGGATTCTCGATTTGAACGTGGCTTTTCACGGTTAAATTCGGCAAGATATTCTTGGGTATATGGGATATATTCAAGGTTGACTACGAGGGGCATACATCGGGCCTGAGGAAGACAAAACAGGAGAAAAAACAAAGAAGAATACGGTGAACTCGCAGTATAAAACACAAGCAAGCATGGAGCAAGGAAAGGCCGCACGCTCAAGACAGAATAAAAAATAAAAGCAAAAGAATCTGTCAAGCAAGGGGCAAACAAAAGTACACCGAACTAAAGAAACGGTGGAATTTGGACTTTGTTTGATGTTGCTTTTATTTCACGAAAAATAATATTTTTTAAAAATATCGTTTATATCAATTCAAATAATTAGTTCACAAGAAATGCTTTCATTATTGACAATAATTTATGTCTAATTATTTTCACGAACGATAGAAAAATATTTTTTGTTACCGAAGATTGGTTGGTTCAACTGGCGAGATTCAAACTCTCCACCCATCATGTCTAGGTTCAAATAGCATTGGTATGCCCTAGGATTGACATGGGGTAAACTCCCTCCTAAACTTTCTTATACTATAGATTCACAATATTACTTTATGATGAGGTGAAATCTTCATCATTGTGTTCCCGAGAGAGCACTACACGTCTTGCTCTTTTTAGCTGTAGAGCAAGCTGGATCTTTTCCAAATTTTCTTTGGCGACTTCGACTCTCTTCCTGTGAGGTGTGGATGTGCTGGGGCCAGATACATCCATTTGAGGCATGATAGGCCAGGGCAAACACACACACACACACACACACACACACACACTTTGTTCATTTGTGTACGACTAGCGACAAACTCTTATGGCCGCATCATTTGCTAGAGTTCGTCGGAGCATTTGATGGAAACAGATTGGCATCCGTGGTGTTTATCGTGTTAAGACCCCAAACTTCCGTTTCCATCTTTCGACTAATTTGATTGTGTGAGCCGACTAATGTTTTACTTTGGTTTGATCTGAGTGTTGATCCCTCGATGTGCTCACAATCCAAATCGAAAACACAGAGCAACTTATCTTGAATATGGTTTAATTTGAACAAATTCTCATTGCCTTTGGTCTTAGTTTGATGTTTTCTCATGAATATCTAGCAATTGATGTCACAACACGCACTGTTTAAATTTATTTCAATGTTGATATTTAGTTCATAATTTCTTTTGTAATTTGAATTGGTTTACATGATTTTTCACTCGTACTCGCTTTCATAATTGATGTAGAAACGTTCTAGGATTATTGTGGTTTCTGTAGCATGGTTTAGGCCCGTTTTAGAGCACAAGAACGGGCTGAACGTCCGTTGTCTCAGTCTGGACAGCAGGATTGCTTTAGTTTTCTTTTTTATATTATTAGTTTCATTTTTGTCAATTTTAGAATGCATCATCATCATTTAGATTAAGAAATATATATTTGATGCATGTTTATTTTCATTTATATCTCACGGTGTCCTGTCCTAGAATAAGACGATGCATAATGATAGCCGAAATGGCTCCGGTATTTTCTGGCCCTTTACCTGTTATTATTACTGATTGACTTAATTTATAATACTGGAGCATTTATGCATGGATTGTTAGATGAATATTAGGGAATAAAACTGGAAATATGACATGAATTGTTTTTTCACAAAAGAGAAAAAGGTATTAACAAGAAGCATTAGACAAATCTACCTTAATCAAGTCCTCTTGATCTTTGTCTTTATTTAGCCGGATCTTAGAGGATATTTTTCACCTTTGGCTTGCAAAAGTAAAGTGTGTTGTCTCCTGCATCTTACTTGACACCTAACCAGTCTTAGATTAGGAAAGAGGCGACATCTGATTAAAAATGAAATCAAATAATTAATGAAAAATCAAGCCGTGATCGGTAGAGTTTCAGAGAGTTTGTACGAAGTGTAAGCAGTAAGCACCACCTCATAAGAAGGTTTTTGCACTCTCTTAGCAATCCATCAAACTTCCTTGGAGTTCACTTCAAGAGGGTCACGGTAGGAGCATGTGTGAATTTTGTTAAGAGAAATTATATATGAGAGATTTGATGTGATTTGGAGTTGTTGGTATGTCATGATTGGTTCATCACGCATCAACTTGAATGAAAGTATATCCACCTAGATATGATGACAAACTCAAATTTAGGCTCTCTCTTGACAATCTCACTAGGGAAATGAATTGGATTTTTGCTGCACGTTCTCAATGGATGGTATTAGAGCTATTGTTGGTTAGTGAGCCCCAATGGGTTCTAATATTTTTAAAATATCTCAATAAAGAAATCTCACAATCAACATGTGTTTTAAGTGAAAATTGCCATTTCGAATGGTCTGGTGATACTAGAGCTAGGGCAAAGGCTGGCATAAGGTTACAGTAATGTAGTCTGAAGTTGGTAGTTGATTGCGGTAGTTATGCATAGTTACAAGTATATTACAAGGTGGAAATTTAAGTTGAGATATGCTGATACAAAAGGATGTATTAATAAATGGCCAAATCTCCAAAAGAGAATATCATGAAGTTATATTTCTCACGGACAAATTTGACTACCCCGACCTGAGCAAATCCTTAAAAGACTTAAGGAAGAAATGACACAAGAAGGAACTCTCAAGGGGTGGGACTCCCCACTGCACACTCCTGTATTCCTTCCTCTCTAGGAAGAAAAATACATGGAGAGCAACTAGGGAGATATTGGGCGTGTAGGCAACAGGATGTTAAAATAAAAAAAACGCAGTCTTGTTAGCCCACTTGGATTACTAGGCAAGCGGACGGCCTCAACGGGGAGGTCGAACTCTTTGCAACTTGACGAGGTTACCTCGTAACAAGACACCAAGGATCCAAGCTATACTCCTAGTGATAGGTTATCGGGAAATGAAGTTATATCTTTCATGGACAAATTTAACCCCCATTTTTCATATGTTCCAAAACAAATAGTACAAATTCTCACTCAATGAACAAAAATAGTCACTATGATCTTTTCCATCTAAGCAATCCTTAGTTGATATTTCATTTGGCTAACCACGTAGAGGTACACATAATCCAAGATTCATTTTTCTATAAATTACCTAAAATCTTACGGTGGGCGTTAGAGCAAATGTATTGCCATCATTTATAAATGGTAGAAATACCAAAAAAAAAAAAGTTATAAACTTAATGTAATTGTGCCAATTCAGTAGTAAATTTTATTTTTGACCACTTCAACCCAAAACCTTGTCCATTTATACCAGTTTGGTCGGTCCAACCAATTTGGTCAACTAGCATTGATGGCATTTCACAAATTTTTATATATTTTTATATTCTTTTCTTTTTCCTTTTTAATTTTCCCCCTTCCCATAGGACCAACGAGGATTGCTGACCGATCCTGGCCAGCCAAAAGCATATTAAAACTACTCCTCCACTTTGAACACGGCAACGCAATCATCCCTCCTTGATGTCCAAGTACTAGTATTTATCCCCCATTTTATAAAGTCCAAACAACACCATGCGCATTGACGAACCAATATTTATTTTTAAAGTCAATTAACTAAAATGCAAATTAGATCTATTGAGAATGACGCATAAAAATATTATTAATACGCGACATCACTACATACATTAAACTTATATGTCAATATTGATATATATATTTTTTGTGAATAAGACGGTTGCGAATTAACAACTACTGGTATCCGCATGAACTTTATCATGTTACGTGAGATTATGTTTCTTTGAATTATTTGTGCATTCTTAAACGTCATCTCGTTAAACGCTATTGCATTGCATTTATCTGACGAGATGTTGGCCCACAGGGTAATTGAGCTACCAACCTTAAATGCGTCTTCCTTGCAAAACTGTCTCATCTTATTATTTTACTCGGTCCATGAATGTGCAGGCCGCCGGTTTCCTCTTGTAATAAACATAAAGCAAAATTATGAAAAGAAAAATTGAAAATCCTTTGGCGTTCCATATGGGTCAAACCAAATTTACATTCCTCAAGTGAAGGTTCAATCTTGCTATATTCCCTAATGCTTCTCACACTGGACTTGTCCAAAAGCAGGAATGAGAATAGCACTGGAGGTGAAAGCAAGAGCAAAATGGAATCCATCTATACTTGGAGATCAAGGACGGATGGTTGCTGGTCAATTTATTTTGTGTGAACACTTTCTACAACTTGTCTTTTACCTTTGCACGGTTCCACACAAAACACGCCAAAGGGTCGACAAGAATCAATTGATATAGCTAGTAATAGCACCTAGAGTGGGGTGAATAGGTGTTAAAATAATTTCTCGAGATATGAAAGCAATACTAGGCAAACAATCGAAAGGAAGCTCTCCAAAACGAACTATGAACAAAGTAAAGCAGAGAGTAGGGAAGAGAAAATTGAACACGAGGTTTATAGTGGTTCGGCTTATTTCAAGCCTACGTCCACTCTTCTGCACTGACAGCCCACTAGTTGGATTTCACTATGAACAAAAGAGATGTTATAGCACTGCTTTCCCTTGATTCCAAAATGTAGATATTCTATCACACTTCCTCAAGGTATCTCAAAGTATAGACTCTCTTTTGCGTACAAGATTTCGCTCAGCAAATGAATTGACTAAGAATCAAAGAGCTTCAGACTTTGGAATTCTTCTATCGTACTCCTCTCGAACAACTGGAACGTCTTCCTCTTATACTTCTTTGTGCCATCATACCCGTTGGCACTTACCAAAGGAATTCTTCCAATCCTCCCGTTGGACAGAATCAATTAGCAAGATTATTCAAGCTATTAAAGGAACATGTCGATAGCCCATCAATCATGCTCGCCCATACAATCAGGATCTTGGTTTCCATAAGTAGAACATTCCAAGAATACTTCGTCAATCATCGGATCTTTAATCGTTCTGAATTTGAATAAAGGAATCCGTTATATCACATCTAGCCAAGAGATCTTCTCCAATCGATAAGGCCAAATCTTTAATGAAGTAGATCTGGATAGTCTTTCTTCAACGGATTAGAAATTGTCAATGAGAATAAACTTTGAGTCTTGAGTCTGGTAGATCCCGAGGTTTTCAGACTTTAATAGAAGAGTCTGCAAAACTTCATACTAGACTGATAGAAACGTTTTGTCAGCTTCAAAATATTCCAGAAGGATTTCTCCAACAATCTCCCCCTTTTTGATGGTGACAAAACTTTCCTGCAGATTTGAATAACTTTGACCTGCAAAACATTACTCAAGCAAATATGGATATCTCATAAAGATTAATAGCTTATGATAACACTAGAATCTGCAACCATAGAAAATAGGTTAGTCTTTCATAAGAGTAAAGCCATTCATAAGATATCAATAGTACTTAATATAAAACAGCAGTCAAAATCCAAATCCACGAGTCAATCCTCATCCATCCACGACACACAAGACACACATCAAAACAAACTAAAAATTCAACAAGTTTAAGTTCAAAGATTTCAAATCTCGCATCTCTCCCCCTTTTTGTCATAAAAAAAAAGTTGAGATGGGAATAGAATGGAGTCAAGTTTGCTTGGGAATGCGAACAAGCTGGAAATCTCTCATGGACTGGATGATGCCTTCTAGCTTTTTCAATTCTTCCTTTAGATGATCCACCTCTTCACCTTTGGCATTGGCTTGAATCTGAAGAGCAAGAGCTTGGATCTAATCAGACAATGAAACGGAAGAAGCTTGTCGTGCATTCTTCAAGTTCTGAACTTCACTTTCCAAAGCATATATCTGACCCCGCAATTCCAAAAGAACATCAATGATTATGCGAAAATCTACTGAGTTATCAATCTGCGTGGCTTCTCGGCACGATCTGCGATCGATGGAGTAAAGGCGGACGATGGTATATCAGCATAATCACGTAGATTTGGCGATGAAGCACCTTGTCCCTCCTCAGGAAATTGAGAGGCATGAATGTCTTCTGGATCTGTTGGAGAGCGACTGACTCCTTCACTAGTAACAGGATATGAGGACTTTCCGTTGTTCTCAACATCTCCCCCTGTTTCCATGTCTTCAGGTGGAGAAGAGAGTTCCTTATGCTCTCCTTCCTATTGATTTTCTCTGTCTTCTTCTTCTTCAAACCTTTCCTTCTCTGCTTCTCTTTCTTTAACTTCTCTCTCCTCTTCTTCCTTCTCCTCTGCTTCTTGCTCCTCTGTTTCTACTTCTTCTACTTCTTTCTCCCGTTCTTCTCTCTTCTCTGCTTCTTCCTCCTATCGTTCCATTGATTCTAGAACAGAACGACTCAGCTTCTTCAATGCTATAGCAGAAATTGTGAGGTCATCCTCATCATCTTCATCAATAATGAGAGCTTTTCTCTTCTTAGATGGAGCAACCATGGGTTCCTTCCCTTTTCTTTTTGCTGCTGAAGAGACTTGATGAGATTTGACAGGGGTTTTCTCCTTAAATTTCTCTAACGCCTTGTCAAGTTCTTTCAGATGCATTTTGGACACCATTTTCGGTCCTACCACCATTTTGTCACAAGGTCGAACACAGAGAATTTGTGGAGGCTGAAAATTCAAATGTCTAAATATCTTTGACACAAGACCTGGATAAGGAAGTTGTCCCTTGTCCTTCACCACTGCTCTATACATGTGAAATAGAATAGTGTGAGGAAGAGAAAACTTTTTCCCAGCATTGATGGCGTACATCAGCTTTGCCTCTGAGTTAGAAACATCAGTCTTGGAAGTTGATTTAGGTCTGAGGCAATTGATAACAATCTTGTGAAGAAGAATGTTGAATGCATGCATCCTTGAGTAGGAGATCCTTCCCTCTGTCATTATGTCTTTAACAAGTTCCAATGTGGCACGAGCTATAGAGACACTCATGGGTTGATATCTTCCTCTCTCAACCCCAATAACATCTACCAACATATCCACATCCACTACAAAGTCCTGATCTCGGACACTGAAGGAGATTCTATTCGCATCCAAGAAACTAAGATTTGAATAGAAATATGCAGTTAATTGAGCATAGGCTTCTGTGGTGTCAGAACAAAACTGTTCAAGTTGAAGAAAACTGAATTTTTCTCTCAAATTGACATTCACAGCATGAAGGAAATCAAAATCTACACTCCTAGGGTTTATCACCCCATGATTCAACAATTTGGAGTATAGATCCTTCTGTTCCTTCGATCTAAACAATTCTATTCTTTTTCCTCGAATTTTCGCTGCAACACCCATTCTCGGTTGAAATTCTTTGTACAATCTGTCATCATCATTTCCATCTATTGGATTAAATCCCCCAACACGCGGATCACTTGGGATATTTGCAAGGGTTTTTTCTGCCATCCCCTTAGGAGCAGTTTCCAAACTCTCCATTTTCGCAAAAAAGATGTACTCATTTCCATATCCCTTGTCCTTAAGAAACTCATCGATGTAGTTCAATGGAGTACCAATGCTCTTTAAAGCACGGTAAAACTTATAAATAAAAGAGGGTTTTTGAACTCTTACAGGATCTGCGTCTTCAACGATTTCTTCCTCTTGTTGATGAACAACATTTTGTGGACTAGATGGTGGAGAATGACGCTGCTGAGAATGTTGTAGGCTTTGCTGCTGACTTGGTGACTCCTCTTCCTCGGTGAGATCAAAGTGAGTAGGCCCCGTACTCATTCGCCGTGGTCCCCTACTTACAATCCTCGGAGACTTTCTTGAAGACGACATCTTTCTCAGTTTTTTAAGAGATTCCTTGCTTGACTTTCCTAAGAAAGATGACAACTTTTTCGAAGATTAAACAAGGGAGAAAGACAGGAATGGAAGATCGATGTCTTTTTGGGTTTTGGAGTTAAGTGAAGAGGAACTGACTGTATATAGCTTTAGTCAAAACGGGGGAATGCCAAACATCGTAAATGAAGGTTAAAAGATACATTTTTAAAAAAATAACTGCCTTTTTCAAAAATAGATAACTTCCATTAACTCTTTTGAAAAGGAAAATTTGCACTTTTCACTGAAATTGAAGATAGCATAAATCAATTATGAATGGATAAATGATCGTACCTTTACGAGATTTAATAAAATAAAATGACTTACAGTCAAGAACCATGATTGTCGAGAGGGCGAGAGTCTTTAGACTTTAACTTCTTCAAGCTTCAAAATGTTGAGTCTGGAACGGATGATTTCAAATTGATTTTTCTCCAAAGGCTTCGTAAATATATCCGCCGGTTGGTTCTTTGAGTCAACAAACCGAATCGAAACTTCTCCATTTTGAACATGATCTCTAATAAAGTGATGTCGAATCTCTATATGCTTTGCTCTTGGGTGAAGAATTGGATTTTTGGTAAGATTGATTGCATTGGTGTTATCACAGTTAATCTCTGTGCATGAATCTTTAATTCCAAAGTCTCTTAGCTGTTGTTTTATCCACATAATTTGTGAACAACAACTTCCAAGGGCTACATACTCTGCTTCTGCTGTAGAAAGAGCTACTGTATTTTGCTTCCTTGAAAACCAAGACACATTCGCTTCCAAGTAAGTGATGGGTACTCGAGGTGCTCTTTCTATCAACTCTGCAACCTGCTAGATCTGCGTCTGAATATCCAAGAAGAGTAAAGTCTCCCTTTTAGGATACCAAAGGCCGATGCTTGAAGTTGAAGCACTATATTTGATAATACGCTTGCAGCACTTAGATGAGATTCTTTAGGGTCTGCTTGAAATCTGGCACAAATGCAAACACTAAACAAAATGTCAGGTCTAAAAGCAGTAAGATAGAGAAGTGAACCGATGATACTCCTGTATAACTTCTGGTCAACTTTCTTTCCTCCTTCATCTTTGTCTAACTTCAAGGAACTTGACATTGGTATATCAGTCTTTTTGCAATTTTCTAGTCCAAACTTTTTTAAAAGATCATTAGCATATTTTTCTTGATGAAATTCTTATAACAAGCAAAAGCAAGTAATAATCGAATTGCTTCTAACCTTGCTACCGGTGCGTAAGTTTCGTCATAGTCTATCCCTTCTTCTTGCATATATCCCTTGGCCACGAGTCTTGCTTTGTTTCTTACGACTTTACCTTTTTCATTCATCTTGTTCCTGAAAACCCATTTAGCTCCAATAATAGATTTACCTTTTGGTTTAGGAGTTAACTCCCGAGGCATCATTTATGCTGAATTGTCTCGAGTTCTTCTTGCATAGCTTCAATCCAGCTTTCATCAGATAAAGCTTCTTCTATGATTTTTGGTTTTATTTCAGAAATAAGAGCCACAGCACTAGACTCTTCGCGGCTTTTGGATCTTGTGCGAATTCCTTCATTAATGTCGCCAATAATGAGGTCTTTGATATGACTGGACTTAAGCTTCCAGTTACTGGTTGATTTGTCAGGTTGATGATCACTTCCTTCATTTGAATCTTCAATAACCATTTGTTGTTGGTCTTTCAGAGTCTGAGTTGCTTCTTGAGATTTAGACTTTGTAAAGTCTGGAGTAGGTTCAGATTCTTCAAGATGAGTTTGAGCAGATTCATTTTGCATAGAATCCTGGAATTTGACATTCATTGATTCCTCCACAGATTGGATCTTCTTGTTATAGACTCTGTAGGCTTTGCTTGAGGTAGAATATCCAAGGAAGATTCCTTCATCTGATTTTTCTTCAAACTTACCAACTCTATCATTTGCATTTTTCAATATAAAGCATTTGCATCCCAACACATGAAAATATGAAACAATAGGCTTCTTTCCTTTGAATATCTCATAGGGGTTTTTTCCAGAATAGGCCTTAGAAAAACTCTATTTATAATGTAACATGCTGTTGAAACTGCTTCAGCCCAAAAACGTGAAGAGATGTTACTTTCAATTAAAAGAGTTCTAGCCATTTCTTGAAGCGATATGTTCATTCTTTCCACAACTCCATTTTGCTCGAGTATATGGAGAGGAGAACACATGCTGAAAACCAGATTCATCACAGAATTTTGTAAAATCATGATTTTCAAATTCACCTCCATGATCTTTTCTTATACTTAAGATAACATACCATTTTTCATTTTGAACCTTTTTTGCAAACTTTTCAAAGTAAGAGAAAGTTTCAGACTTACTTGCCAGGAAATATACCCAAGTAAATCGTGAGTAATCATCCACAATTACTAGGCAATATTTCTTACCTCCAATACTCTGAGTTCTGGTAGGTCCAAAAAAGTCCATATGCAGAAGCTGCAGTACACGATTAGTGGAAACTTGATTTATTGGTTTAAAGGAATTTGTTACCTGCTTTCCCAATACGCATGGTGTACATAGATCAGACTTTTGGTATGATAATTTAGGTAGACCACAAACAAGCTTCTTTTGCTGAAATTTTGGCTATTTGCTTCATATTGATGTGCCCAAGCTTTTCGTGCCATAAGCTTGCTTCATCTTGAATTGAGATTAGACATTGCGATTCATCTGGTTTCACGTCCAAGAGGTAGATATTTCCATGTCTTCGGCCCATGAATGACTAAGTAGAGTCTTTACTGATTCTTGAACTTATTCCCTCTTGAAAATTGATTTTCAAACCAGTGTCACACAGCTGATTGATACTGAGCAGATTGTAGTTGAGTCCTTCCACTAGGGAAACATTGCTTATTGTGAGGTTTCCAATCTTTACAGTTCCAAATCCCACAATTTTTCCTTTGCTGTTTCCTCCAAATGAGACTTTTCCTCCATGTAAATGAACGAGCTTTATGAAGCAATTTGAGTCTCTTGTTATATGTCTTGAGCATCCACTATTCAGATACCATTTTACCTTTTTCTTGATAGTAACCCGTATTTAAAAGAGAAACTCAAGCTTTCTTTGGTACCCATATTTTCTTGGGTCCATTGGTGCTAGTATGATATGCAGTTTTTGCCAATACTTTCTTAACAGGTTTTCAGACCATAGGACACTCTTTTTCAAAATGATCTGCACTATTGCACTTAGAACATCTGAGTGCATTTCGACCCACTGGTTTTACAAACACTTTTTGAAAATGATTTTTGTAAAATATTTTTGAAGGTCTCTACTTAATTCTTTCCTTTACTTTGGGAAAATCAATTAAAGGAATAGTTTCTACTGTCATTCCTAAACCAGATTTATTGAAATAAGGTCTTTGTGCTGAGAGAATTTTTTCAAGTTTCTCAGATCCTATTGAAAATCTTTTTGAAATATTTGATAAGTCATTTTTTTTAAAATGCATTTTCTTTCAAGAGATTATCTTCGCTTTCTTTAAGAGTAGAAACATTCATGTCTAAACATTTCAACTTTTCTTTCAAAACATTTTCCTGTTGTGTTAGTGCAGAGTTTTCCTTTTTAAGTTCGGAAATCCTTTTAAGAGAAGTCTTAAGACTAAAACACAGCTCATCAATGTATTTCGAAACTTTAACAGGGATTTTAAAGTTACTTACCTCAAATTCACTGTCTGAATCTGAGTCTGTCTCAGAGTTTGATTCAGAATCCGATTGTGCCACTAGACATATATTGGCATAATCATCATCACTTTCTTCACACTCTGTATCACTCCAGGTTTCTGCTTTAAGAGCCTTTTCGATACTTTTTAGCTTTTCCTTTCTTCTTTTTTAGAAGAGGACGGTTGGGTCTGATGTGTCCCTTTTTCTTACATTCAAAGCAGACTACATCTTTCTTTGATTCATCATCATCAACAGACTTGGTCTGTTGCTTTTGAAAATTCTGTTTCTTTGGATTGAATCTTCTTCCTTTTCTGTTCAACTTTCTGAATCTTTTTATCATGAGAGCAAGCTCCTCATCATTCATATCGTCTTCAGAATATGTGACATCAGAATCATCATTGGATTTTAATGCAATGGATTTCTTACCTTTAGGATCTTCGTCTTCATTGATTCGTTCTACTTCATAAGACTGAAGAGTTCCAACCAACTCATCGATAGATAGTGGCATGATTCTTTGTGTCTCTCTTATTGAGGTCTTTATGTGATTCCAATCCTTGGAAAGTCCACGCAGTAACTTGTTTACCTTCATGGGATCAGAAATTGGTTGACCTTGATTTTGAAGATCATTCACGATTTCTGTAAAACGACTAAACATGTTAGTTATAGATTCTCCTGATTTCATTTTGAAGGCTTCATATTGACCGAGGAGAATATTGATTATGGTCTCTTTCACTCGATCACTTCCTTCTTAGGTGATATGTAATCTATCCCAGACTTCTTTTGCTATATCACAAGAAGATATTCTATTATATTCAGTAGGTGATAAAGCACAATATAAAGAATAAATTGCTTTTGTATCAAGAGTTTGTCTCTTCATTATCTCTTCCTGAGTCATTTCACTTGACTCGACAGTTTCTTTTCCTCTTTTTGTGACAGATGCAGCTTTAGGATTGATTCATTTTTTCTACAACGTCCCATTCCAGAGGATCCTTTGATCGTAGAAATGCTTTCATGTTTTTTTTTCCAGATGTTGTAATCATTTCCATCAAAGTAAGGTGGTCTGGTATTGCTCTGCCATTCCACCAGCCCTGGAGCTAGCATACTAGCTATGGATCTTTAACTCTGAAGTAAAACACTTCAAACAAAGTGAGTACACACGCTCTGATACCAATTGATATAGCTAGTAATAGCACCTAGAGTGGGGTGAATAGGTGTTAAAATAATTTCTCGAGATATGAAAGAAATACTAGGCAAACAATAGAAAGGAAGCTCTCCAAAACGAACTATGAAGAAAGTAAAGCAGAGAGTAAGGAAGAGAAAATTGAACACGAGGTTTATAGTGGTTCGGCTTATTTCAAGCCTACGTCCACTCTTCTGCACTGACAGCCCACTAGTTGGATTTCACTATGAACAAAAGAGATGTTATAGCACTGCTTTCCCTTCATTCCACAATGTAGATATTCTATCACACTTCCTCAAGGTATCTTGATGTATAGACTCTCTTTTGCGTACAAGATTTCACTCAGCAAATGAATTGACTAAGAATCAAAGAGCTTCAGACTTTGGAATTCTTCTATCGTACTCCTCTCGAACAACTAGAACGTCTTCCTCTTATACTCCTTTGTGCCATCATACCCGTTGGCACTTACCAAAGGAATTCTTCCAATACTCCTGCTGGACAGAATCAATTAGGAAGATTATTCAAGCTATTAAAGGAACATGTCGATAGTCCATCAATCATGCTCGCTCATACAATCAGGATCTTGGTTTCCATAAGTAGAACCTTCCAAGAATACTTCGCCAATCATTGGATAGGTGGTGGGAATGTGCGCAACAAGACGATAATATAAGGAAGGCAGTCCTGTTAACCCACTTGGATTATCAAGCAAGCAAGGCCACCTTGACATGGGAGGTCAAACTCTCTACAACTTGATGAGGTTACCCTGTAATCAAACATCAAGATTTGAGTTGTACTCTTGGTTACAGAGGTTATTGGGAAATGAAGTTATATCTCGATGGACAAAATTGACCCCACTTTTCATATGTTCCAAAGAAAATATTACAAACTCTCACTCAATGAACAAAAATAGTCACCGTGATCTTTTCTATCTAAGCAATCCTTAGGTGACATTCGATATGGCTAACCACGTAGAGGTGACACATAATCCAAGATTAATCTTTCTCTAAATTACTAGAAAATCTTATTGTGGGAGTTATAGCAAATGCATTGCCATCGTATATAAATGGGAGAATTATAAAAATAAAAATTCTAAATATATTATAATTGTACTAATTCAGTCATAATTTTTTTTAACCATTTCAATCTTAAACCTTTTGTATTTGTGTTAGTTCAGTCTATTCGGCTAATTTTGGCTAGCTAGGCATTGACGTCATTTCACAATTTTTTATTATATTTTAAATATATTTTTCTTTTCTTTTTTTAATTTTCACCCTTCCGATAGGGCTAGTGGGGATTGTCGGCTAATCCTTGTTAGCAACAGGAACATTCAAAACTACTCCTCCTCTTTGAACACCGCAACGCAACAATCTGATATTGCTAGTATGACTACCTAGAGGGGGGTGAATAGGTATATAAAAGATTTTTCTTCGATAATTACACAATACTAGACAGTTGATGGATTCGAGACAAATGATAATCAAAGTAAGACTAAGAGAAGAGAAAATTGAACACGCGGTTTATAGTGGTTCGACTTATATCAAGCCTACGTCCACTCTTCTTCACTGACAGCCTGTTGGTTGGATTCCACTATGAACAAAAGAGAAGTTACAGCACAGCTTTGCCTTGATTCCACAGTGTAGATGTTCTACTACACCTCCTCTAGATTTCTCACAAATATAGACTCTCTTTTGTATACAAGTATTCGCTCAATGGAATTGTCTAAACAAAAAGGAGCTTCAGACTTTGGAATTCTTCTATCGCGCACACCTTGAACAACTAAGACCGTCTTCCTTATATACTCCTTTATGCCATCATACCCGTTGGCACTTACCAAAGGAATTCCTCCAATCTACCCGTTGGACGGAATCGATTAGGAAGATTGTTCAAGCTATTAAAGGAACGTGTTGATAGCCCATCAATCTGTTCTCCTCCCATACAATCGGGATCTCGGTTTCCATAAGCGAACCTTCCAATAATATTTAGGCAATCACCGGATCTTCAATTTATCGAGTCAATCTTCGATCAATCAAAGGACTCCGTTGTGTCTTCTCCAGCCACGAGATCTTCTCCAGTTGATAAGGTCAAATCCTTAACGAAACATCCAATTCTGAATAACCTTTCTTCAACGGATTAGAGACTGTCAATGAGGATAGACTTTGAGTCTTGAGTCTGGCTGTCCGGAGGTCTTCAGACTTTAAACAGCAGAGTCCGTAAGCCTTCGAGACTAGACTCGATGAAAACGTTTTGTCAACTTCAAAACACTTCAAGAAGATTTCTCCAACAATCTCCCCCTTTTTTATGGTGACAAAACTTTCCTGCAGATTTGGATAACTTTGACCTGCAGAACATTTCTCAAACACATATGCATATTTTATAGAGATAAGTGGCTAAAAGAATAACACTAGAATCTGCAACCACATAAAATAGGTTAGTCTAGTATATGATAAAGCCATCCATAAGATATCAATACTAGTTAATAGAAGCAGTCAAATCCAAGTCTAGTTCAGTTCTCATCTAGACACAAAACAAAGTCAAACGGAGTTCAAACAACAAAATAATCCAACAAACAGTTAAAATTTTAATGATTGAAAGTTCGTTCAAATCTTGCATCTCTCCCCCATTTTGTCAGCATTAAAAAGGATGAGATGAAGTCAAGATTGCTTGGGAATGCGAATAAGCTGGAAATCTTCCATAGACTGAACGATGCCTTCCAGCATTTTCAAGTCTTCCTTCAATTGTGTAATCTCCTCACCCTTGGCATTGGCCTGAATCTGAACAGAGAGGGCTTGGATCTTATCATTCAATGAACATGAAGAAACTTGACCCGCATTCTGCAATTTTTGAACCTCGCATCCCAAGGCATAAATTTGACCTCGCATCTCCAAGAGAATATCCATGATACTACGAAAATCTGCTCCATTATCAATCTGAGTACTTGCTTCGGCTCGATCGATGGAGTAAATGCAAACGATGGTAGATCAGCATAATCTCACAGGTTTGGCGATGAAACTTCATGACCTTCCTCTGGAAATTGAGAGGCATAAACATCCTCTCGGGTCCTCTTTGGTGAGCGATCGACTCCTTCACTTACATCGGGATATGAAGACTTCACTCCTTTCTCCTGATCTCCCCCTGTTTCCATGCCTTCATGTGGAGAAGAGTGTTCCTCAGGTTCTCCTTCTTCTCTTCTTTCTTCTTCAAGTCTTTTCTCCTCTGCTTCTTTTTCAGCTTCTCTTTCTTCTTCTTCCTTCTCCTCTGCTTCATTTGTCATTTGTTCCGATTCTTTCTGTGGAACAGGACGACTTAAATTCTTCAAAGCTAATGCAGAGATGGTGATGTCTTCCTCATCATCTTCATCCTCAACGAGGAGAGCTCTTCTTCTCTTGGATGGACCAACCATGGGCTCCTTCCCTTTTCTTTTAGCTGCAGAAGAGATTTGATGAGATTTTGCAGGAGTCTTCTCCTTGAATTTCTCCAACTCCTTGCTCAGTTCCTTCAGACGCATTTTGGTCACCATTTTCAATCCTACCACCATATGATCGCATGGTCGAACACAAAAGATTTGTGGAGGCTGAATATTTAGATGTCTGAATAACTTCGTAACAAGGCTTAGGTAAGGGAGTTGACCTCTGTCCTTCATCATTGCTCTATACATGTGAAACATAACAGTGTGAGGGAGAGAAAACATTTTTCCAAAGAGAATGGCATACATCAGCTTGGCCTCTGAACTTGAAACATCAGTCTTGGAAGTTGATTTTGGTCAGAGGCAATTAATCACAATCTTGTGAAGCAAGATGTTGAATGCACTCATCCTTAAGTAGGTGATTTTTTCATCTGTTCTCCTGTCCTTCACCAGTTCAAGTGTGGCCCGAGCAATGGAAAATTTGATTGGTTGATATCTTCCTCTTTCAACTTCTAACACATATGCCAGCTTAGTCATGTCCACTACATAGTCTTGGTCTTTAACGCTAAAAGAGAATCTATTCGCATCCAAAGAGCTAAGATTTGTATAGAAGTATGCAAGTTAATTCAGCATAGGCCTCTGTAGTGTTAGAGCAGAACTTTTCAAGTTGAAGATAACTGAACTTTTCCCTCAAGTTCATATTCACAGCATCCAGAAAATCAAAATCCACACTCCTAGGGTTTATTACCCCACGCTTCAGCAATTTCGAGTACAGATCCTTTTGCTCCTTTGATCTGAACAAATCTCCCATTTTTCCTTGATTTTCAACCGCAACACCCATTTTCGGTTGAAATTGACTATACAATTTGTCATCATCATTCCCATCTACAGGATTCAGCCCCCAGTCACGAGGATCACTTGGGATATTTGCAAGGGTTTCTTCAGCCACCTCTTTTCGAGCAATTCCCAAACTTTCCATTTTTCGCAGAAAGATATATTTGTTCCCATGTCCTTTGTCTTTAAGAAAATCATCAATGTAGTTCAAAGGAGTACGAATTCCTTTCAAGGCACGATATAACTGGTAAATATAAGCAGGCTTTTGAACTCTTACAGTGGTCTGCATCCTCGATGATTTCTTCCCCGTTGTTAATGATCAACACCTTGAGGACTAGATGGAGGAGAATGACGCTGCGAGAATGTTGTGGGCTCACTTGCTGTTGGGAGTCACTTCTTCTTAGGTAAGATCGAAGTGCGTAGGCCCCTCACTCATTCGCCATGGTCCCCCGCTTGCGATTCTCGAAGACTTTCTTGAAGATGACATCTTTCTCGGTTTTTTGGAAGATTCCTTCTTGACTTTCCAGGAAAGATGATAACTTTTGAAGATTAAACAAAGAAGACAAACGGGAATGGAGGATCGATGCTTTCTAGGGTTTTTGAGAGTAAAGTGAAGAGGAATCGACAGTGCTCGATCAGTTAAAAAGAGGGATACACGAACCGTCACAAAGGAAATAAAATAAATGCATTTTCAAAATAACTGTCTTTTTCTGTAAAAATAGCTATTTCAAAAATAACTTCCTTTTTGAAAATGAAATGATGCAATAATTACGTCGATTAAAATATAGCAACAATTTAAACACAGTCTGACGATCGTACCTTTTCAAGATGAGATTAAAGAGAGAAAGACTTACAGTCTAACGGTCGTACCAAGACTATCTTACAGATAAAGTCTTGTAAGTTTGAGTCTGAAAGTCTTTAGACTTTGATATCCTCATACCTCAAAATGTTGAGTCTGGAACGGATAGATTCAAATTGATTTTTCTCCAAAGGCTTTGTGAATATATCCGCCAGTTGATTCTTTGAGTCAACAAATTGAATTGAAACATCTCCATTTTGAACATGGTCTCTAATAAAGTGATGTCGAATCTCTATATGCTTTGCTCTTGAATGGAGAATTGGATTTTTGGTGAGGTTGATAGTGCTGGTGTTGTCGCAATTAATCTCCGTGCATGAGTCTTCAATTTCAAAGTCTCTTAGCTATTGTTTTATCCATAGAATTTGCGAATAGCAGCTTCCAAGGGCTATATACTCTGCTTCTGTTGTTGAAAGAGACACAGTGCTTTGTTTCCTTGAAAACCAAGACACTATCCTACTTCCAAGCAACTGGCAAGTTCCCGAAGTGCTCTTTCTATCAACTCTGCAACCAGCCAGATCTGCGTCTGAATATCCCAGAAAATTAAAGTCTCCCTTCTTAGGATACCAAAGACCGATGCTTGATGATGAAGCAACGTATTTAATGATTCATTTCGCAGCACTAAGATGTGATTCTCTAGGATCTAATTGAAACCTAGCACAGATGTAAACACTCAACAAAATGTCAGGTCTAGAAGCAGTAAGATAAAGAAGTGAACCAATGATGCTCCTGTACATCTTTTGATCAACTTTCTTCCCTTCTTCATCTTTGTCTATCTTCAAAGAACTTGACATTGGTATGTCGGTCTTTTTGCACTTTTCCAGTCCAAACCTTTTGACAAGATCATTAACATATTTTTCTTGATAAATAAAAGTTCATTCCTTCAATTGTTTTACTTGAAGACCAAGAAAGAATGTTAACTCTCCCATCATACTCATTTCAAACTCATCCTGCATAGACTTAGAAAATTTCTTGCATAGATTTTCATTAGAGGATCCGAAAATAATGTCATCCACATATATTTGAACAAGTAATAAACTTTTGTTTTCCTTTTTGATAAATAAAGTCATATCTACTTTACCTTTGACAAAACCATTTTGTATTAAGAACTTACTTAATCTGTCGTACCAAGCTCGAGGTGCTTGCTTTAAACCATACAAAGCCTTTTCGAGTCCGAAGGCGAGTCTAGCTTCTTTGGGTCTTCAAACCCTGGTGGTAGCTTCTAACCTTGCTACTAGTGCGTAAGTCTCATCATAGTCTATTCCTTCTTCTTGCGCATATCCCTTGGCCACGAGTCTTGCCTTGTTTCGTACGACTTTTCCTTTCTCATTCATATTGTTTCTGAACACCCATTTAGCTCCAATAACATTTTTACCTTTTGGTTTGGATGTCAATTCCCATACATCATTAATGTTGAACTGTCTGAGCTCTTCTTGCATAGCTTCAATCCAACTTTCATCAAATAAAGCTTCTTCCATGCTCTTTGGTTCAATTTCAGAAACGAGAGCTACAGCACTAGACTCTTCTCCCCTTTTTGATTCGGTGCGAATTCCTTCATCAATTTCGCCGATAATAAGATCTTTGGGATGACTGGACTTATGCTTCCAGTTACTTGTTGATTTGTCTGGTTGATGATCTCTCTCTTTGTTTGGATCTTCACGAACAACCTTATGTTGGTTTTCCAGTCCGAGATGCTTCTTGAGTTGTAAGCTTTGGAAGGTCTAGAGCGAGGTTCGGACTCTTCTTGATGAGTCGACTTGATTCATCTTGCGTTGAGTCTTGAAATTTGACATTCATTGACTCCTCCACAGACGGCTCTTCTTGTTATAGACTCGAAGGCTTTGCTTGATGTAGAATATCCAAGGAAGATACCTTCATCCGATCTTTCTTCAAACTTACCAACTCAATCTTTTGCATTTTTCAATATAAAACATTTGCAACCGAATACATGAAAGTATGAAACAATAGGCTTCTTATCTTTGAATAACTCATAAGGGGTTTTCTCTAGAATAGGTCTTAAGAAGACTCTATTGATGATATAGCATGCTATTGAAACAGCTTCAGCCCAAAATCGTGAAGAAATCTTACTTTCAATTAAAAGAGTTCTAGCCATTTCTTGAAGAGATCTGTTCTTTCTTTCCACAACTCCATTTTGCTGAGGAATATATGGAGAGGAGAACACATGATTAAAGCCAAATTCATCACAAAATTTTGTAAAATCTTGATTTTCAAATTCACCTCCATGATCTATTCTTATACTTGAGATAACACATCCTTTTTCATTTTGAACCTTTTTAGCAAATTTTTCAAAATACGAGAAGATTTCGGACTTACTTGCAAGGAAATATACCCAAGTAAAACGGGAGTAATCGTCCACAATTACTAGGCAATATTTCTTACCTCCAATACTCTGTGTTATGGTTGGTCCGAAGAGATCCATATGCAGCAACTGTAGTACATGATTAGTAGATACATGATTTATTGGCTTAAATGAATTTCTTACCTGCTTTCCTAGAATACATGGAGTGCATGGATCAGTCTTTTGATAAGGTAATTTGGGTAGTCCTCGAACAAGCTGCTTTGATGAGATTTTGGCTAATTGCTTCATGTTGACATGACCAAGCTTTATGTGCCATAAGCTTGCTTCGTCTTGAATTGAGATAAAACATTGCGACTCATTTGGTTTTACATCCAGAAGATAGATGTTTCCATGTCTTCGACCCATGAAAGACTGAGTAGAGTCTTTACTGATTCCATAACATATTCCTTCTTGAAAGAAGATCTTGAAACCAATATCACACAATTGACTAATGCTGAGAAGATTGTAATTGAGTCCTTCCACTAAGGAAACATTACTTATTGTGAGATTTCCAATTTTCACAGTTTCAAATCCCACAATACTTCCTTTGTTGTTTCCTCCAAATGAAACTTTTCCACCATTTACTTGAGCAAGCTTTATAAAACAATTTGAGTCTCCTGTCATGTGTCTTGAGCATCCTTTGTCAAGATACCACTTTTCTTGACGTTGACCTGCATTTAAAATAAAGTCTCAAGCTTTCTTTGGTACCCAAACTTTCTTGGGTCCTTTGGTGTTAGTAACATAAGCAGTATTAGCCCATATTTTCTTAACAGGTTTCCAAACCATAGGACACTCTTTTTCAAAGTGATCCGAACTGTTGCATTTTGAACATCTGAGAGCATTTCTACCTACAGATTTTACAAAAACTTTCTTGAAATGATTTTTGTAAGCCTCTCTCGAGAGTCTTTTCTTAATTCTTTCTTTTACTTTAGGAAAATCAATCAAGGGAATTGTTTCTGCTGTCATACCTAGACCGGACTTATTGAAGTAAGGTCTTTGAGCTGAAAGAATTTTTTCAAGTTTTTCAAACCCTATTGAAAATTTCTTTGAAATATTTGATAAGTCTGTTTTTAAAAGAGCATTTTCTTTTAAAAGATTATCTTCATTTTCTTTAAGAGTGGAAACAGTCAAGTCTAGACTTTTAACTCTTTCTACTAAAACATTTTCCTTTTGTTTTAGAGCTGAGTTTTCCTTTTTCAGTTCGGAAATTCTTTTGAGAGAAGTCTTAAGACTAAAACACAGTTTATCAATGTATTTAAAAACTTTAACAGGAATTTTAAAATTACTTGCCTCAAATTCACTGTCTGAGTCTGATCCAGAGTCTGAGTCTGATTATGCCATCAGACATAGATTGGCATATTCATAATCACTTTCTTCACACTCGTATCACTCCGGGTTTCGGTTTTGAGAGCTTTTCGAAATTTTTCAGCTTTTCCTCTCTTCTTAGGAGAAGAGGACAGTTGGGTCTGATGTGTCCCATTTTCTTACATTCAAAGCAGACTACATCTTTATTTGGTTCCTCATCATCAACAGACTTGGTCTGCTGTCTTTGAAAGCTTTATTTCTTTGAGTTGAACCTTCTTCCTTTTCTATTCAGTTTTCTAAATCTTCTTATCATGAGAGCAAGCTCCTCATCGTCCATATCATCTTCAGAATCTGTATCATCATAATCATCATTTGATTTTAATGCAATGGATTTCTTACCTTTTGGATCTTCATCTTCATTGATATGTTCCACTTCATAAGACTGAAGAGTTCCAATCAGCTCGTTGACAGATAGTGGCATAATTCTTTGCGTCTCTCTTATCGAAGTCTTTATGTGATTCCAATCCTTGGAGAGTCCACGCAGTAGCTTGTTTACCTTCATGGGATCAAAAATTGGTTAACCTTAATTTTCAAGACCATTCACAATGTCTGTATAACGACTGAACATGTCAGTTATAGATTCTCCTGGTTTCATTCTGAAGGCTTCGTATTGACCGAGAAGAATGTTGATTCTTGTCTCCTTCACTCGATCTGTTCCTTCATAGGTGATATGCAATATGTCCCAAACTTCTTTTGCTGTAACACAAGAAGATATTCTATTATATTCAGTTGGTGACAAAGCACAATATAAGGAGTAAATTGCTTTTGCATCGAGTGCTTGTCTCTTGATTATCTCTTCCTAAGTCATTCCGCTGGTCTCATCAGTTTCTTTCCCTCTTTCAGAGACTGATGTAGTGGTAGGAGTAATTCTTTTTTCTACAACGTCCCATTCCGGAGGATCCTTTGATCGTAGGAAGGCTTTCATCTTGTTCTTCCAGATGTTGTAATCCTTTCCATCAAAGTAGGGTGATCTGGTATTGCTTTGCCCTTCCATCAGCCCTGGTGCTAGCATACTAGCCATGGATCTTTTACTACGAAGTAAAACACTTCAAATAAAGTAAGTACACAGGCTCTGATACGAATTGATATTGCTAGTATTAGTACCTAAAGGAGGGTGAATAGGTATATAAAAGATTTTTCTTCGATAATTGCACAATACTAGACAGTTGATGGATTCGAGACAAACGATAATCAAAGTAAGACTGAGAGAAGAGAAAATTGAACACGCGGTTTATAGTGGTTCGGCTTATATCAAGCCTACGTCACTCTTCTTCAGCGACAGCCTATTGGCTGGATTCCACTATGAACAAAAGAGAAGTTACAGCACTGAGCTTTGCCTTGATTCCACGGTGTAGATGTTCTACTACACCTCCTCAAGATTTCTCACAAATATAGACTCTCTTTTGTATACAAGTATTCGCTCAAAGGAATTGTCTAAACAAAAAGGAGCTTCAGACTTTGGAATTCTTCTATCGCGCACACCTTGAACAACTAAGACCGTCTTCCTTATATACTCCTTTATGCCATCATACCCGTTGGCACTTACCAAAGGAATTCCTCCAATCTACCCGTTGGACGGAATCGATTAGGAAGATTGTTCAGGCTATTAAAGGAATGTGTTGATAGCCCATCAATCATGTTCGCCCATACAATCAGGATCTCGGTTTCCATAAGCAGAACCTTCCAATAATATTTAGGCAATCACCGGATCTTCAATTTATCGAGTCAATCTTCGATCAATCAAAGGACTCTGTTATGTCTTCTCCAGCCACGAGATCTTCTCCAGTTGATAAGGTCAAATCCTTAACGAAATATCCAGTTACTGGATAACCTTTCTTCAACGGATTAGAGGCGTCAATGAGGATAGACTTTGAGTCTTGAGTCTGGCTATCCGGAGGTCTTCGGACTTTAAACGGCGAGTGTCTGCAAGCCTTCGAGACTAGGCGTGAAAACGTTTTTGTCAACTTCAAAACACTTCAAGAAGATTTCTCCAACACCATCCCTCCTTGATGTCAAATCGGTATTATGTATCCTCCGTTTTATAAAGTAAAAAAAACACCATGTACATTGACGGACCAATATTTATTTTTAAAAAGAATTTACTAAAATACAAAATTAGATCTATTGAGAATGATGCATAAAAATATTATTAATATGCCACATCACGACATACATTGAACTTATATGTCCATATTGATTTTTTTTTTTTTTTTTTTTTTATTTTTTGTGAATAAGATGGTCGAGAAGCAATAACTACTGCCATCCACATTAATTGTATCATGTTACGTGAGACTATGTTCTATGAATTATTTGTGCAGTCTTAAACGTCATCTCCTTAAACTCTATTGCATTCTATTTATCTCATGAGATGTTTGGCCACATGGGATTCGAGCTACCAACCATTAAATGCAGTGTTCCTTGCAAAACTGTCTCATATTATTATTTTACTAGGTTCATGAATCTGCAGGTCCCCGGTTTCCTCTTGTAATATACAGAAAGCAAATTAATAAAATAAAAAAATTGAAAATCCTTTGGCGTTCCATATGGGGTCAAACCAAATTTACATTCCTCAAGTGAAGGTTCAATTTTGCTATATTCCCTAATGCTTTTCATACTAGACTTTCAAAAGCAGGAATGAGAATAGCCTTTGGATGTGACAGCAAGAACAAAGTGGTATCCATCTTTACTTGGAGATCAAGGAGGGATGGTTGCTGGTTTCTATAACTTGTCTTTTAACTCTGCACCGTTCCCACACAAGACACGCCAAAGGGTCGACAAGAATCAACATGGTTTATAGTCACAAAAGACACTGGAACAGTCCGAATGGATTGGAGTCCTAGATACGCTGAAACACGCCGGGAAGTAATTGGACACTCACTGACTCCAGACATCCTCAATGAATTGACCCAAACACACGCAGGAAGAGACACGAAAATCTACCATATGGGATTTTAACAATGATGAATACATTCTATATTCGTCGTTACCTTAGGTGATTATAGCTCATGGGCCAAACCCAAATTGATTGATTCAACATAAAACACATCAAGGGTTGATGAAAATCAACATGGATTATGTCGCTACCTACCCTTGGGGAAGGGAATAGGTTTAGGGGTATTGCTTAAAGAACAAATCTCTGGCCAATAATTAGGCACATGCTCTCCCAAGCCCATTTTGGATATTCAAATTGAGTGTATGAAAATTTTATAAAAAAGGAGTCGCCACTAACTTTTTAAGATTAGCTAGAAATTAAGTAAGGTATGGGAGTGTACCTCACTTCCTATACAACTAGAGAATCTAGGATCAATGACTTGATTATACTAATTAACTAGTTAGTGTCCTTTTGATACCTAAACTTGTTCAATTTAAAGAAAGATATCTTTTTTTTTTGTTAGGAAGTTTAGATTTATTTTATATCTATTCATTAACATGTGAGGTGATTATGTAGGTGCACAATCATTAACATAATTATCGGCCATCAAAAGAAAGCATTAAATAGATTGCATGGGATAGGAAATACTTAACATTAAAGAAAAGATAAATGCTAACCCAAACTAGACTAAAAAAAAAGGCCATAATTAATGTATCAATATTACGCAATCAAGGGCATTTGTCTCTTAGAACAATTAAGATTCTAAGGTAGAGCCTTAAGGGCTTGTTTAATTTAGAACATGATTTTCACCGAAGATTTCCACACATTTAATGATTTTCAACCTACCAGCCAACCTTCTCTCTAGCTAAATGAAGGCTCATTAGCGCAAACATCCTCGATGAAGCGAGCCAAAGACAAGTAAGAAGAGCCACCCTCCATTAAAGCCTTCCTACTCTTCTCGCTCACTTCCTTCACCTTCTTCCTCCTCTCCCTAGCCTCCTCGCCCTCAACTTCCTTATACCTCTCTCTATTTCATTTGCCATCACGACATCGTCACTACCTTTGACCAGATCTCTTCGATAATCCATCTTGAACTCCGCCGCGAGACCGAGCTCCACCACCAAGTGGAATGCGTTGAAATGTTGCTCCGCATATTGGGGCCATGCGACCGGCATGCCAAACCATATGCTTTCTAGGGGCGGAGTTCCACCGCGGTGAGACACAAACCCTCCGATGGCTGGTGGGCCAAGATTGCAACTTTGTGGGGCCCACCCGATCACTCTCCCGACCCACCGCTGTCCTATTAAGAAAACCCTTGGGCAGGACCTCTGCGGGATCTGCGTAGTCTCGGGGGGCTTCCGGCTTGCCCTTCGCCGGAGGCTGTCGTAGGACCACGGGAAGCGGTACTCTGCTCCGCTCTAACGCGTAGGCAATCTCTTTTGCCTGGTGCTCATCAAGCACCCCCGCTCCCAAGCACGGGAACACCACCGACGCATCGGCTGCTGGTCGAGCGAGCCCAGATCTCGAAACCCTTTTTGCTCTCATCCGTGATGTTCAGTATGGGGCCCACGGAGTACACCGCAGGTGCTCAAGGCTGGCTAGGGCTTCCCACGGCGTGCGGTTCCAGCTCGCCGAACGTATTTACCAAAATTCCTTGGTTTCCTATACCTCGGGGAGGTCCAAGAATATCCGGCAGATCTTCTTCCATAAACACTTGAGAGGGCAAGAACTTGGCGGCGGCCGCGGGTTAGCTGGGACGGGAAGTCCAGCTCGGCGTTAGAGCCCTTGAGCCTGGTTGGGTCCATGTGTTGCTCGTCTTGGAGAGACTGCAGGTGCAGCATGACTCCAAGGAACGCCGCGCCTGATGGGAAGAAAATGTAGGAAGGGACGCCGAACTCGACAGCCACGTCGATCATTGAGGTGCAAAGCATGTCAAGGACAAGCCCGGCGAGCCGTGGCGATCCACGGGCAGAGCTCGCGGCGACAGCTTCTCGGAGTCGGCTTTGTAGCTCTCCATGAAGTGATAGACGAAGGTGAAGAAAGACGTCCTCGGGAGTGGCTTCGCCTAGGGAGGAGGACGGCGCGGATGCGGGCAGGCACGGAGGCGGTGAGCGACTCGATGTGGGAATCAATCTCCGAGTTGAAGGGGAACTTCATGATGAGGACGTGATGAAGAGCCGACCGTCACGGTCGACAAGGAGCTTGGCCATCTCCACCATGGACACCAGGTGGCCGGGCCCGGACATGGGATGAACACGAGCTCGATTTTAGCACTCATAAAGACGATGATGCCTCAAAAAATTCTTCTTTTCCTAACTGAGTTCACTCGGTTGCGGAGATAATAACGAGGTGGAGGCTCTTATGGATCTCAATTGTTGAGTCTTCAGTTAGTGGGAATGAAGGAAGCAGGCAAAAAGATGGGGATAGATCTACAAAAACGAGGTGACGACGTCGTGCAGATTGAGGTCCGCGCGTCATTTTGTCACGGTTCACTTTTTTCTTGGTCGAAATCGGCCTCTAGTTTGGCTTGCGTTTGTTGGATTCTAAGTTTGGATATTGCTCGGTGTCGGTTTACTCCACGAGAAATTCTAAACCACCCCGGCTCACGTTAACCGATGCATTCAATTATATCAATGCGAAAATTGCTAAAAAATAAATGAAAAATAATTAAAGAACACTTGAGATTTTTTTATCCAAATATCCATACTTACTCCATGGGTAGAACGAATGACAAGTACTCCACTGATTACTTAGAGAATTTTAGAGTTATAATCACTTACATATAGATTACGGCCAAATCCACAGTGTTTAGACTCAGAGAATTATCTCAGTGAGCAAAACATTTATGTTTTTTTTTTTTTGGTGACCCAGGAACCCCCGCACGACCGGCAGCCGGAGGGGTAAACTTGGGGGGCTGCGTAAGCGGGAGGACCCACCACCCCCGGCAACCCACTTAAGACGCCACGCGGCAATCCACCTGCCTCCCTTCAACTTGCGTTGAAGGGGCTTCGAACTCCAGACCTCCTCGTTGGAAACCTGAAGCCTACCCAGCGGAGCCACCACGGGTGGTGGTGCAAAACATTTATGTTTCTACTAAGAAAATGTCACAATTCAAGTGTAGAATACTTTGCAAAATCGCTGTTTGGAGCTTGGTGGCTCAAGGAAGTCCCCCGTTGTGCGTCAGCTGTGCGGCTGTCGCTGGAGGAGAAAATAAAAGCAAAATCCACGTCCTTTTATTTTTCTCTTACCTCACATGCCCTCTGACCATAGCATTCTATGTATGTATGTGTGTGTATATATTCTTTTACTGTACGAAGGATGTCAATCGTTGATCGGTCAAACCCTTGCTCTACAAGTAGGCGACATCTTTCCTTATTTAAGTTACTTCTTTATTTGAATTCACTACCCAAGTAATCAAGACTACTATTTCAAAGAAAGGAAAAATAAATAAAAAAATCAAAGTCCAATTAGGACTCTTTCATTGACAACTCATCTAACATGGACTAGTTTACATCATCCAATCAGATTGTGTCTTGTGCACATTTCAAACTTGAGATATTAATTTAACATAAGTGGGTTGAATGTGAGACAAACAAGATTTAAAGGATGAAGTGTATTAAGCTCATATGTATCTGATGCATTCGAGAAGCTATTTTCACGTTGAAAATAGAGTGATTTATATAACGCCTCATCATGATAGATCAAAGAAGTTATTATATAATCTTTAGATTATTTAGACCAATATTGATAGTAAAACGAAGATAGGATAAGATAAAGGCAGTAAGGATTGGCGGATAGAGTAGGAAAGATAGCCTTTATCCTACATTTTTTTACTTGAAGATGTGATCTCTAAGATTCCGAACAAGCGCTCGTACATTTCATGTGGGCAAACTTATTGCGAATTCGAAAAGGTGGGAAAGGTTTTAGGACAGCCAGAAGCTGTTGACCTGTAATTATCGCCTAAGGATTTCTCGTAAAAGTGTCTAAGAACTTATAAAAAGTGTAATTAAGTCCCAAAATTTGTCAAATTAATTCAATCGAGTCATTCTGTTAACTTCGTCCAATTTAATTAACGAAAAATATTGACATATATTATTTTATTACTTTCTTAAGATATATGGTGCCCACTAAACACCACATCCAAAAAAAAAAAATTAAAAAAGATTAACAAAAAAAAACAAAAAAAAAAAAAAAAAACCAAACTCATCCATAGCTTGGCTAAGCCCTTGTCATTGGCTGCCACCACCGTCATCGGGAAGGGCCAACAGAGATCGTCGCGACCCCCTTGAGCAAGCCTTGGCAACCCCAACGAGGGCCTGCTAGCCTCCAGATTTGGGGGAAGCGACAACCCTTCCCCCGTAGATCTAAGCAAGGGTCATTGGCCCGCCCTGGGGCCCATGAGGGTCGCTGAACTTTGGAAAGGCCTAGACGACCACCGCCAGCCCTTTCCAACGCTATGGTAGCGGCAACCGGTGAGGGCTTCACCAAGCTGGATGAGTTATTTATTTATTTATTTATTATTATCATCTTTTTTTTATTTTTTTAATCTAATTTTGTTTGTATTTCTTTAATTTTTTTCTGATGTGGTGCTTAGAGGGCACCATGTCATTGCCATGTGTCTTAAGAAAGTAATAAAATAAGACACGTCAGCATTTTTCGTTAGCTAAATTGAACAAAGTTAACATAAGGATTTGATTGTCAATTTGACAAGTTTTATGATTTAATTGCACACTTTATGACAAATTTTAAGACTTTTAGTGCACATATCCTAAAAAAGATTGACATGGCAGAATTTTGAGGTCATGTTCTATACTGCGTTTTTCCAGATTTTAGATACTAGAGTCATTTTGCTTATGGATAACATGTCTGCATCCGACTGTAAATTGTATTCAAATTGGCCCGACATGCGAAATCAGCTGGAATTTAGAAGAAGGGGGCTTTGAGGTCATTTAAATTTTCAAGACCGAGCCCGGTTGAGCTCGATCTCTATCCAAAATTCTTGCTTTGCCGGATGAGTACGTGTGCGATGCATATGTGGGGTTGGTTACATTTCGGAAAGAAAACGACGGCAAGATAAGAATATTTAGCGCTAGTACCATACAGGAAATGCGAATCTGGCCAAAACAGAAAGGAACGGAGGAAAAACTTGACTAGGATTCTCGATTTGAACGTGGCTTTTCACGGTTAAATTCGGCAAGATATTCTTGGGTATATGGGATATTCAAGGTTGACTACGAGGGGCATACATCGGGCCTGAGGAAGACAAAACAGGAGAAAAACAAAGAAGAATACGGTGAACTCGCAGTATAAAACACAAGCAAGCATGGAGCAAGGAAAGGCCGCACGCTCAAGACAGAATAAAAATAAAAGCAAAAGAATCTGTCAAGCAAGGGGCAACAAAAGTACACCGAACTAAAGAAACGGTGGAATTTGGACTTTGTTTGATGTTGCTTTTATTTCACGAAAAATTAATAATTTTTTAAAAATATCATTTATATCAATTCAAATAATTAGTTCACAAGAAATGCTTTGATTATTGAAAATAATTTATGTCTGATTATTTTCACGAACGATAGAAAAATATTTTTTGTTACCGAAGATTGGTTGGTTCAACTGGCGAGATTCAAACTCTCCACCCATCATGTCTAGGTTCAAATAGCATTGGTATGCCCTAGGATTGACATGGGGTAAACTCCCCTCCTAAACTTTCTTATACTATAGATTCACAATATTACTTTATGATGAGGTGAAATCTTCATCATTATGTTCCCGAGAGAGCACTACACGTCTTGCTCTTTTTAGCTGTAGAGCAAGCTGGATCTTTTCCAAATTTTCTTTGGCGACTTCGACTCTCTTCCTGTGAGGTGTGGATGTGCTGGGGCCAGATACATCAGATTCCATTTGAGGCATGATAGGCCAGGGCAAAACACACACACACACACACACACACACACACACACACTTTGTTCATTTGTGTACGACTAGCGACAAACTCTTATTGCCGCATCATTTGCTAGAGTTCGTCGGAGCATTTGATGGAAACAGATTGGCATCCGTGGTGTTTATCGTGTTAAGACCCCAAACTTCCGTTTCCATCTTTCGACTAATTTGATTGTGTGAGCCGACTAATGTTTTACTTTGGTTTGATCTGAGTGTTGATCCCTCGATGTGCTCACAATCCAAATCGAAAACACAGAGCAACTTATCTTGAATATGGTTTAATTTGAACAAATTCTCATTGCCTTTGGTCTTAGTTTGATGTTTTCTCATGAATATCTAGCAATTGATGTCACAACACGCACTGTTTAAATTTATTTCAATGTTGATATTTAGTTCATAATTTCTTTGTAATTTGAATTGGTTTACATGATTTTTCACTCGTACTCGCTTTCATAATTGATGTAGAAACGTTCTAGGATTATTGTGGTTTCTGTAGCATGGTTTAGGCCCGTTTTAGAGCACAAGAACGGGCTGAACGTCCGTTGTCTCAGTCTGGACAGCAGGATTGCTTTAGTTTTCTTTTTTTTTATATTATTAGTTTCATTTTTGTCAATTTTAGAATGCATCATCATCATTTAGATTAAGAAATATATATTTGATGCATGTTTATTTTCATTTATATCTCACGGTGTCCTGTCCTAGAATAAGACGATGCATAATGGTAGCCGAAATGGCTCCGGTATTTTTTCTGGCCCTTTACCTGTTATTATTACTGATTGACTTAATTTATAATACTGGAGCATTTATGCATGGATTGTTAGATGAATATTAGGGAATAAAACTGGAAATATGACATGAATTGTTTTTTTCACAAAAGAGAGAAGCATTAGACAAATCTACCTTAATCAAGTCCTCTTGATCTTTGTCTTTATTTAGCCGGATCTTAGAGGATATTTTTCACCTTTGGCTTGCAAAAGTAAAGTGGGTTGTCTCCTGCATCTTACTTGACTCCTAACCAGTCTTAGATTAGGAAAGAGGCGACATCTGATTAAAAATGAAATCAAATAATTAATGAAAAATCAAGCCGTGATCGGTAGAGTTTCAGAGAGTTTGTGTGAAGTGTAAGCACCACCTCATAAGAAGGTTTTTGCACCCTCTTAGCAATCCATCAAACTTCCTTGGAGTTCACTTCAAGAGGGTCACGGTAGGAGCATGTGTGAATTTTGTTAAGAGAAATTATATATGAGAGATTTGATGTGATTTGGAGTTGTTGGTATGTCATGATTGGTTCATCACGCATCAACTTGAATGAAAGTATATCCACCTAGATATGATGACAAACTCAAATTTAGGCTCTCTCTTGACAATCTCACTAGGGAAATGAATTGGATTTTTGCTGCACGTTCTCAATGGATGGTATTAGAGCTATTGTTGGTTAGTGAGCCCCAATGGGTTCTAATATTTTTAAAATATCTCAATAAAGAAATCTCACAATCAACATGTGTTTTAAGTGAAAATTGCCATTTCGAATGGTCTGGTGATACTAGAGCAAGGGCAAAGGCTGGCATAAGGTTACAGTAATGTAGTCTGAAGTTGGTAGTTGATTGCGGTAGTTATGCATAGTTACAAGTATATTACAAGGTGGAAATTTAAGTTGAGATATGCTGATACAAAAGGATGTATTAATAAATGGCCAAATCTCCAAAAGAGAATATCATGAAGTTATATTCTCACGGACAAATTTGACTACCCCGACCTGAGCAAATCCTTAAAAGACTTAAGGAAGAAATGACACAAGAAGGAACTCTCAAGGGTGGGACTCCCCACTGCACACTCCTGTATTCCTTCCTTTCTAGGAAGAAAAATACATGGAGAGCAACTAGGGAGGTATTGGGCGTGTAGGCAACAGGATGTTAAAATAAGAAAAACGCAGTCTTGTTAGCCCACTTGGATTACTAGGCAAGCGGACGGCCTCAACAGGGGAGGTCGAACTCTTTGCAACTTGACGAGGTTACCTCGTAACAAGACACCAAGGATCCAAGCTATACTCCTAGTGATAGGTTATCGGGAAATGAAGTTATATCTTTCATGGACAAATTTAACCCCCACTTTTCATATGTTCCAAAACAAATAGTACAAATTCTCACTCAATGAACAAAAATAGTCACTATGATCTTTTCCATCTAAGCAATCCTTAGTTGATATTTGATTTGGCTAACCACGTAGAGGTAACACATAATCCAAGATTCATTTTTCTATAAATTACCAAAAATCTTACTGTGGGCGTTAGAGCAAATGTATTGCCATCATTTAGAAATGGGAGAATTACCAAAAAAATAATTCTAAATTTAATATAATTGTGCCAATTCAGTAGTAAATTTTATTTTTGACCACTTCAACCCAAAACCTTGTCCATTTATGCAAGTTTAGTCGGTCCAACCAATTTGGTCAACTAGCATTGATGGCATTTCACAAATTTTTATATATTTTTATATTCTTTTCTTTTCCTTTTTAATTTTTCCCCTTCCCATAGGACGAGCGAGGATTGCCGACCGATCCTGGCCAGCCACAAGCATATTAAAACTACTCCTCCACTTTGAACACGGCAACGCAATCATCCCTCCTTGATGTCCAAGTACTAGTATTTATCCCCCATTTTATAAAGTCCAAACAACACCATGCGCATTGACGAACCAATATTTATTTTTAAAATCAATTAACTAAAATGCAAATTAGATCTATTGAGAATGACACATAAAAATATTATTAATATGTGACGTCACTACATACATTAAACTTATATGTCAATATTGATATATATATTTTTTGTGAATAAGATGGTTGCGAATTAACAACTACTGGTATCCGCATGAACTTTATCATGTTACGTGAGATTATGTTTCTTTGAATTATTTGTGCATTCTTAAATGTCATCTCGTTAAACACAATTGCATTCCATTTATCTGACGAGATGTTGGCCCACAGGGTAATTGAGCTACCAACCTTAAATGCATCTTCCTTGCAAAACCGTCTCATCTTATTATTTTACTCGGTCCATGAATCTGCAGGCCGCCGCTTTCCTCTTGTAATAAACATAAAACAAAAAATTAAAAAGACTAAAAATTAAAAATCCTTTGGCGTTCCACATGGGGTCAAACCAAATTTACATTCCTCAAGTGAAGGTTCAATTTTGCTATATTCCCTAATGCTTTTCGCACTACACTTTCAAAAGCATTAATGAGAGTAGCGCTGGAGGTGAAAGCAAAAGCTAAATGAAATCCGTCTCTACTTTGAGATCAAGGAGGGATGGTTCTGGCCAATTTATTTTGTTTGAACATTTTCTATAACTTGTCTTTTACACTTGCACGGTTCCACACAAAAACACGCCAAAGGGTCGACAAGAATCAATTGATATAGCTAGTAATAGCACCTAGAGTGGGGTGAAGGTGTTAAAATAATTTCTCGAGATATGAAAGCAATACTAGGCAAACAATAGAAAGGAAGCTCTCCATAACGAACTATGAACAAAGTAAAGCAGAGAGTAGGGAAGAGAAAATTGAACACAAGGTTATAGTGGTTCGGCTTATTTCAAGCCTACGTCCACTCTTTCGCACCGACAGCCCACCTGGCTGGATTTCACTATGAACAAAAGAGATGTTACAAGCATCGTTTCCCTTGATTCCACAAAGTGTAGATATTCTATCACACTTCCTCAAGGTATCTCAAAGTATAGACTCTCTTTTGGGTACAAGATTTCACTCAGCAAATGAATTGACTAAGAATCGAAGAGCTTCAGACTTTGGAATTCTTCTATCGTACTCCTCTCGAACAACTGGAACGTCTTCCTCTTATACTCCTTTGTGCCATCATACTCGTTGGCACTTACCAAAGAAATTCTTCCAATTCTCCTGTTGGACAGAATCAATTAGGAAGATTATTCAAGCTATTAAAGGAACATGTCGATAGCCCATCAATCCTGCTCGCCCATACAATCAGGATCTTGGTTTCCATAACTAGAACCTTCCAAGAATACTTCGTCAATCATCGGATCTTTAATCGTTCTGAATTTGAATAAAGGAATCCGTTATATCACATCCAGCCAAGATATCTTCTCCAGTCGATAAGGCCAAATCTTTAATGAAGTAGATCTGGATAGTCTTTCTTCAACGGATTAGAAACTGTCAATGAGAATAGACTTTGAGTCTTGAGTCTGGTAGATCCGGAGGTTTTCAGACTTTAATATAAGAGTCTGCAAAACTTCAGACTAGACATCGATAGAAACATTTTGTCGCCCCTTCAAAATATTCCAGAAGGATTTCTCCAACAATCTCCCCTTTTTGATGGTGACAAAACTTTCCCGCAGATTTGAATAACTTTGACTCAAAACATTACTCAAGCAAATATGGATATCTCATAAAGATGAATAGCTTATGATAACACTAGAATCTGCAACCACATAAAATAGGTTAGTCTTTCATAAGAGTAAAGCCATTCATAAGATATCAATAGTACTTAATATAAACAGCAGTCAAAATCCAAATCCACGTTCTCTAATCCTCATCCGACACGATACACAAGACACACATCAAAACAAACTAAAAATTCAACAAGTTTAAGTTCAAAGATTTCAAATTTCGCATCTCTCCCCCTTTTTGTCATCAAAAAAAAAAAGTTGAGATGAGAATAGAATGGAGTCAAGTTTGCTTGGGAATGCGAACAAGCTGGAAATCTCTCATGGACTGGATGATGCCTTCCAGCTTTTTCAATTCTTCCTTTAGATGATCCACCTCTTCACCTTTGGCATTGGCTTGAATCTGAAGAGCAAGATCTTGGACCTGATCAGACAATGAAACGGAAGAAGCTTGTCCTGCATTCTTCAAGTTCTGAACTTCACTTTCCAAAGCATATATCTCGACCCGCAATTCCAAAAGAACATCAATGATTATGCGAAAATCTACCGAGTTATCGGGTCCGCATACTGCTTCGCACGATCTGATGGAGTAAAGGCACGATGGTATATCAGCATAATCACGCAGATTTGGCGATGAAGCACCTTGTCCCTCCTCAGAAATTGAGAGGCATGAATGTCTTCCTGGATCGCCGGGAGAGCGATCGACTCCTTCACCGGTAATGTGGATATGAGGACTTTCCATTGTTCTCACCATCTCCCCCGTTTCCATGGCTTTCGTGGTGGAGAAGAGAGTTCCTTATGCTCTCCTTCCGTTGATTTTCTCTCGTCTCTTCTTCTTCTTCAAACCTTTCCTTCTCTCGCTTCTCTTTCTTTAACTTATCTCTCCTCTTCTTCTTCTCCTCTACTTCTTGCTCCTCTCGTTTCTCGCTTCTTCTTCTTCTTTCTCCTCGTTCTCTCTCTTCTCTCGCTTCTTCATCCTGTGTCTGTTCCATTGATTCGGGAACGTAATCCACTCAGCTTCTTCAATGCTATAGCAGAAATTGTGAGGTCATCCTCATCATCTTCATCAATAATGAGAGCTTTTCTCTTCTTAGATGGAGCAACCATGGGTTCCTTCCCTTTTCTTTTCGCTGCTGAAGAGACTTGATGAGATTTGACAGGGGTTTTCTCCTTAAATTTCTCCAACGCCTTGTCAAGTTCTTTCAGATGCATTTTGGACACCATTTTCAGTCCTACCACCATTTTGTCACAAGGTCAAACACAGAGAATTTGTGGAGGCTGATTATTCAAATGTCTGAATATCTTTGACACAAGACCTGGATAAGGAAGTTGTCCCTTGTCCTTCACCACCGCTTCTATACATGTGAAACAGAATAGTGTGAGGAAGAGAAAACTTTTTCCCAAAGATTGATGGTGTACATCAGCTTTGCCTCGAGTTAGAAACATCAGCCTTGGAAGTTGATTTGGGTCTGAGGCAATTGATAACAATCTTGTGAAGAAGAATGTTGAATGCATGCATCCTTGAGTAGGAGATCATTCCCTCTGTCATTCTATCTTTAACAAGTTCCAATGTGGCACGAGCTATAGAGACACTGGTGGGTTGATATCTTCCTCTCTCAACCCCAATAACATCTGCCAACATATCCACATCCACTACAAAGTCCTGATCTCGGACATTGAAGGAGATTCTATTCGCATCCAAGAAACTAAGATTTGAATAGAAATATGCAGTTAATTGAGCATAGGCTTCTGTGGTGTCAGAACAAAACTGTTCAAGTTGAAGAAAATTGATTTTTTTTCCCTCAAATTGACATTCACAGCATCAAGGAAATCAAAATCTACACTCCTAGGGTTTATCACCCCATGTTTCAACAATTTGGAGTATAGATCATTCTGTTCCTTCGATCTAAATAATTCTGTTCTTTTTCCTCGAATTTTCGCTGCAACACCCATTCTCGGTTGAAATTCTTTGTACAATCTGTCATCATCATTTCCATCTATTGGATTAAATCCCCCAACACGCAGATCACTTGGGATATTTGCAAGGGTTTTTTCTACCATCCCCTTAGGAGCAATTTCCAAACTCTCCATTTTTCGCAAAAAGATGTACTCATTTCCATATCCCTTGTCCTTAAGAAACTCATCGATGTAGTTCAATGGAGTACCAATGCTCTTTAAAGCACAGTAAAGCTTATAAATAAAAGAGGGCTTTTGAACTCTTACAGGATCTGCGTCTTCAACGATTACTTCCTCTTGTTGATGAACAACATTTTGTGGACTAGATGGTGGAGAATGACGCTGCTGAGATTGTTGTGGGCTCTGCTGCTGACTTGGTGATTCCTCTTCCTCGGTGAGATCAAAGTGAGTAGGCCCCTTACTCATTCGCCGTGGTCCCCTACTTGCAATCCTCGAAGACTTTCTTGAAGACGACACATTTCTCAGTTTTTTAAGAGATTCCTTGCTTGACTTTCCCAAGAAAGATGACAACTTTTTCGAAGATTAAACAAGGGAGAAAGACAGGAATGGAAGATCAATGCCTTTTAGAGTTTTGGAGTTAAGTGAAGAGGAACCGACTGTATATAGCTTTAGTCGAAACGGGGGAATGCCAAACATCGTAAAGGAAGGTTAAAAGATACCTTTTAAAAAAAATAACTGCCTTTTTCAAAAATAGATAACTTCCATTAACTCTTTTGAAAAGGAAAAATTGCACTTTTCACTGAAATTGAAGATAGCATAAATCAATTATGAATGGATAAATGATCGTACCTTTACGAGATTTAATAAAATAAAATGACTTACAGTCAAGAACAATGATTGTCTGAGACTGAGAGTCTTTAGACTTTAACTTCTTCAAGCTTCAAAATGTTGAGTCTGGAACGGATGATTTCAAATTGATTTTTCTCCAAAGGCTTCGTAAATATATCCGCTAGTTGGTTCTTTGAGTCAACAAACTGAATCGAAACTTCTCCATTTTGAACATGATCTCTAATAAAGTGATGTCGAATCTCTATATGCTTTGCTCTTGGGTGAAGAATTGGATTTTTGGTAAGATTGATTGCATTGGTGTTATCATAGTTAATCTCTGTGCATGAATCTTTAATTCCAAAGTCTCTTAGCTGTTGTTTTATCCACATAATTTGTGAACAACTTCCAAGGGCTACATACTCTGCTTCTGCTGTAGAAAGAGCTACTGTATTTTGCTTCCTTGAAAACCAAGACATTGTCCTCGCTTCCAAGTAACCGATGTGTACCGAGGTGCTCTTTCTATCAACTCGCAACCTGCTAGATCTACGCCTGAATATCCAAGAAGAGTAAAGTCTCCCTTTTAGGATACCAAAGGCCGATGCTTGAAGTTGAAGCAATGTATTTGATAATACGCTTTGCAGCACTTAATTGAGATTCTTTAGGGTCCGCTTGAAATCTGGCACAAATGCAAACACCAAACAAAATGTCGTCTAGAAAGAAGATAGAGAAGTGAACCGATGATACTCCCGTATAACTTCTGGTCAACTTTCTTTCCTCCTTCATCTTTGTCTATCTTCAAGGAACTTGACATTGGTATAGCAGTCTTTTTGCAATTTTCCAGTCCAAACTTTTTGACAAGATCATTAGCATATTTTTCTTGATGAATAAAAGTCATATCCTTCAATTGTTTCACTTGAAGTCCAAGAAAGTAGTTTAGTTCACCCATCATGCTCATTTCAAATTCATCCTACATAGACTTAGAAAATTTATTACACAAACTTTCATTAGATGATCCAAAAATGATATCATCAACATATATTTGAACAAGCAAAAAAATTTTGCTTTCTCTTTTGATAAACAGGGTAGTGTCTACTTTACCTTTTTCAAATCCATTTTGAATTAAAAACTTACTCAGCCTGTTGTACCAAGCTCGGGGTGCTTGCTTTAATCCATACAAGGCATTTTTTAGTCTGAATACTGAGTTTGGCTTCCTTGGGTCTTCAAACCCAAGTGGTTGTTCCACATAAACTTCCTCATGGATAAATCTATTCAGGAAAGCACTTTTGACATCCATTTGGAATAACCTGAAATTCTTATAACAAGCAAAAGCAAGTAATAATCGAATTGTTTCTAACCTTGCTACCGGTGCGTAAGTTTCGTCATAGTCTATCCATTCTTCTTGCGTATATCCCTTGGCCACGAGTCTTGCTTTGTTTCTTACGACTTTACCTTTTTCATTCATCTTGTTCCTGAAAACCCATTTAGCTCCAATAATAGATTTACCTTTTGGTTTAGGAGTTAACTCCCAGACATCATTTATGCTGAATTGTCTGAGTTCTTCTTGCATAGCTTCAATCCAGCTTTCATCAGATAAAGCTTCTTCTATGACTTTTGGTTCTATTTCAGAAATAAGAGCCACAGCACTAGACTCTTCGCGCTTTTTGGATCTTGTGTGAATTCCTTCATTAATGTCACCAATAATGATCACTTCCTTCATTTGAATCTTCAATAACCATTTGTTGCTGGTCTTTCAGAGTCTGAGTTGCTTCTGAGATTTAGACTTTGTAAAGTCTCTGGAGCAGGTTCGTGATTCTTCAAGATGAGTCTCGAGCAAATTCATTTTGCATAGAATCCTGGAATTTGACATTAATTGATTCCTCCACAGATTGACTCTTCTTGTTATAGACTCGTAGGCTTTGCTTGAGGTAGAATATCCAAGGAAGATTCCTTCATCTGATTTTTCTTCAAACTTACCAACTCTATCATTTGCATTTTTCAATATAAAGCATTTGCATCCGAACACATGAAAATATGAAACAATAGGCTTCTTTCCTTTGAATATCTCATAGGGGGTTTTTTCCAGAATAGGCCGTAGAAAAACTCTATTTATAATGTAACATGCTGTTGAAACTGCTTCAGCCCAAAAACGTGAAGAGATGTTACTTTCAATTAAAAGAGTTCTAGCCATTTCTTGAAGCGATCTGTTTTTTCTTTCCACAACTCCATTTTGCTCTGGAGTATATGGAGAGGAGAACACATGCTGAAAACCAGATTCATCACAGAATTTTGTAAAATCATGATTTTCAAATTCACCTCCATGATCTGTTCTTATACTTGAGATAACATACCATTTTTCATTTTGAACCTTTTTTGCAAACTTTTCAAAGTAAGAGAAAGTTTCAGACTTACTTGCTAGGAAATATACCCAAGTAAATCGTGAGTAATCATCCACAATTACTAGGCAATATTTCTTACCTCCAATACTCTGAAATTTGGTAGGTCCGAAAAGGTCCATATTCAAAAGCTGCAGTACACGATTAGTGGAAACTTGATTTATTGGTTTAAATGAATTTCTTACCTGCTTTCCCAATACGCATGGTGTACATAGATCAGACTTTTGGTATGATAATTTAGGTAGACCACGAACAAGCTTCTTTGCTGAATTTTTGGCTATTTGCTTCATATTGATGTGCCCAAGCTTTCTGTGCCATAAGCTTGCTTCATCTTGAATTGAGATTAGACATTGCGATTCATTTGGTTTCACGTCCAAGAGGTAGATATTTCCATGTCTTCGGCCCATGAATGACTGAGTAGAGTCTTTACTGATTCCTGAACATATTCCCTCTTGAAAATTGATTTTCAAACCAGTGTCACACAGCTGACTAATACTTAGCAGATTGTAGTTGAGTCCTTCCACTAGGGAAACATTGCTTATTGTGAGGTTTCCAATCTTTACAGTTCCAAATCCCACAATTTTTCCTTTGTTGTTTCCTCCAAATGAGACTTTTCCTCCATTTACTTGAACGAGCTTTATGAAGCAATTTGAGTCTCTTGTCATATATCTTGAGCATCCACTATCCAGATACCATTTTACCTTTTTTCTTGATAGTAACCTGTATTTAAAATAGAAACTCAAGCTTTCTTTGGTACCCATATTTTCTTGGGTCCATTGGTGTTAGTATGATATGCAGTTTTTGCCCATACTTTCTTAACAGGTTTCCAGACCATAGGACACTCTTTTTCAAAATGATATGCACTATTGCACTTAGAACATCTGAGTGCATTTCGACCCACTGGTTTTACAAACACTTTTTGAAAATGATTTTTGTAAAATGTTTTTGAATGTCTCTGCTTAATTTTTCCTTTACTTTGGGAAAATCAATTAAATGAATAGTTTCTACTGTCATTCCTAAACTAGATTTATTGAAATAAGGTCTTTGTGCTGAAAGAATTTTTTTCAAGTTTCTCAGATCCTATTGAAAATCTTTTTGAAATATTTGATAAGTCATTTTTTTTTAAAATGCATTTTCTTTCAAGAGATTATCTTCGCTTTCTTTAAGAGTAGAAACATTCATGTCTAAACATTTCAACTTTTCTTTCAAAACATTTTCCTGTTGTTTTAGTGCAGAGTTTTCCTTTTTTAAGTTCGGAAATCCTTTTAAGAGAAGTCTTAAGACTAAAACACAGCTCATCAATGTATTTCGAAACTTTAACAGGGATTTTAAAGTTACTTACCTCAAATTTACTGTCTGAATCTGAGTTTGTCTCGGAGTTTGATTCAGAATCCGATTGTGCCACTAGACATATATTGGCATAATCATCATCACTTTCTTCACACTCTGTATCACTCCGTGTTTCGCCTTAAGAGTCTTTCGATACTTTTCAGCTTTTCCTTTCTTCTTTTGAAGAGAGGACGGTTGGGTCGATGTGTCCCTTTTTCTTACATTCAAAGTAGACTACATCTTTGTTTGATTCATCATCATCAACAGACTTGGTCTATTGCTTTTGAAAATTCTGTTTCTTTGGATTGAATCTTCTTCCTTTTCTGTTCAGCTTTCTGAATCTTTTTATCATGAGAGCAAGCTCTTCATCATTCATATCGTCTTCAGAATCTGTGACATCAGAATCAGCATTGGATTTTAATGCAATGGATTTCTTACCTTTAGGATCTTCGTCTTCATTGATTTTTTCAACTTCATAAGACTAAAGAGTTCCAACCAACTCATCGACAGATAGTGGCATGATTCTTTGTGTCTCTCTTATTGAGGTCTTTATGTGATTCCAATCCTTGGAAAGTCCACGCAGTAACTTGTTTACCTTCATAGGATCATAAATTGGTTGACCTTGATTTTGAAGACCATTCACGATTTCTATAAAACGACTAAACATGTCAGTTATAGATTCTCCTGATTTCATTATGAAGGCTTCATATTGACCGAGGAGAATTTTGATTCTGGTCTCTTTCACTCGATCAGTTCCTTCATAGGTGATATGTAATCTATCCCACACTTCTTTTGCTATATCACAAGAAGATATTCTATTATATTCAGTAGGTGATAAAGCACAATATAAAGAATAAATTGCTTTTGCATCAAGAGTTTGTCTCTTGATTATCTCTTCCTGAGTCATTTCACTTGACTCGACAGTTTCTTTTCCTCTTTCTATGACAGATGCAACTTTAGGATTGATTCCTTTTTCTACAACGTCCCATTCCAGAGGATCCTTTGATCGTAGAAATGCTTTCATCTTGTTTTTCTAGATGTTGTAATCATTTCCATCAAAGTAAGGTGGTCTGATATTGCTCTGCCCTTCCACCAGCCCTGGAGCTAGCATACTAGCTATGGATCTTTAACTCTGAAGTAAAACACTTCAAACAAAGTGAGTACACAGGCTCTGATACCAATTGATATAGCTAGTAATAGCACCTAGAGGGGGGTGAATAGGTGTTAAAATAATTTCTCGAGATATGAAAGCAATACTAGGCAAACAATAGAAAGGAAGCTCTCCAAAACGACCCAAAGATAGGTAGGAAGAGCCACCCTCCATCAAAGCCTTACCGCTCTTCTCGCTCACCTCTTTCACCTTCTTCCTCCTCTCCCCAGCCTCCTTGCCCTCCATTAACCTTCTTATCCCTTCCTCTATCTCATCTGCCTTCATGATGCCATCACTACCTTTGACGAGATCTCTTTAACAATCCATCTTGATCTCTACCGAGAGGCCAACCTCCACCATTAGTTGGAATGTGTTGAACTCTGTGTTGACTCCAGAAAAGTAAACAAGGCCACCTCGACATGGGAGGTCAAACTCTCTACAACTTGATGAGGTTACCCTGTAATCAAACATCAAGAACTAAGTTGTACTCTTGGTTACAGGTTATTGGGAAATGAAGTTATATCTCTGATGGACAAAATTGACCCCCACTTTTCATATGTTCCAAAGAAAATATTACAAACTCTCACTCAATGAACAAAAATAGTCACCGTGATCTTTTCTATCTAAGCAATCCTTAGGTGACATTCGATATGGCTAACCACGTAGAGGTGACACATAATCCAAGATTAATTTTTCTCTAAATTACTAGAAAATCTTATTGTGGGAGTTATAGCAAATGCATTGCCATCGTATAATGGGAGAACTATGAAAAGAAAAATTCAAAATATATTATAATTGTACTAATTCAGTCATAATTTTTTTTTTAGCCATTTCAATCTTAAACCTTTTGTATTTATGTTAGTTCAGTCTATTCAGCTAATTTTGGCTAGCTAGCATTGACGGCATTTCACAATTTTTTATTATATTTTTAATATACTTTTCTTTTCTTTTTTAATTTTCACCCTTCCCATAGGGCTAGTGGGGATTGTCGGCTAATCCTTGTTAGCCACAGGAACATTCAAAACTACTCCTCCTCTTTGAACACCGCAACGCAACCATCCCTCCTTGATGTCCAAGTACTGGTATTATGTATCCTCCGTTTTATAAAGTAAAAAAAAAACAAAACACCATGTACATTGACGGACCAATATTTATTTTTAAAAAGAATTTACTAAAATACAAAATTAGATCTATTGAGAATGATGCATAAAAATATTATTAATATGCCACATCACGACATACATTGAACTTATATGTCAATATTGATTTTTTTTTTTTTTTTTTGTGAATAAGATGGTCGAGAAGCAATAACTACGGCATCCGCATTAATTGTATCATGTTACGTGAGACTATGTTCTATGAATTATTTGTGCAGTCTTAAACGTCATCTCCTTAAACTCTATTGCATTCTATTTATCTCACGAGATGTTGGGCCACATGGGATTCGAGCTACCAACCATTAAATGCAGCATTCCTTGCAAATCTGTCTCATCTTATTATTTTACTCAGTTCATGAATCTGCAGGTCGCCGGTTTCCTCTTGTAATAAACATAAAGCAAATTAATAAAAAAAAAAAATTGAAAATCCTTTGGCGTTCCATATGGGGTCAAACCAAATTTACATTCCTCAAGTGAAGGTTCAATTTTGCTATATTCCCTAATGCTTTTCATACTAGACTTTCAAAAGCAGGAATGAGAATAGCACTGGATGTGACAGCAAGAACAAAGTGGAATCCATCTTTACTTGGAGATCAAGGAGGGATGGTTGCGGTTTCTATAACTTGTCTTTTAACTCTGCACCGTTCCCACACAAGACACGCCAAAGGGTCGACAAGAATCAACATGGTTTATAGTCACAAAAGACACTGGAACAGTCCGGATGGATTGGAGTCCCAGATACGCTGAAACACGCAGCCAAGTAATTATAGAATCAAAATACCAACAGCCTCCTAAGCTAATTGGACACTCACTGACTCCAGACATCCTCAATGAATTGACCCAAACACACGCAGGAAGAGACACGAAAATCTACCATATGGGATTTTAACAATGATGAACACATTCTATATTCGTCGTTACCTTAGGTGATTATAGCTCATGGGCCAAACCCAAATTGACTGATTCAACATAAAACACATCAAGGGTTGATGAAAATCAACATGGATTATGTCGCTACCTACCCTGGGGGAAGGGAATAGGTTTAGGAATTTTGCTTAAAGAACAAATCTCTGGCCAATAATTAGGCACATGCTCTACCAAGCCCATTTTGGATATTCAAATTGAGTGTTTGAAAATTTTATAAAAAAGGAGTCGCCACAAACTTTTTAAGATCGGCTAGAAATTAAGTAAGGTATGGGAGTGTACCTCACCTCCTATACAACTAGAGAATCTAGGATCAATAACTTGATTATAATAATTAACTAGTTAGTGTCCTTTTGATACCTAAACTTGTTCAATTTAAAGAAAGACATTTTTTTTTTGTTAGGAAGTTTAGATTTATTTTATATCTATTCATTAACATGTGAGGTGATTATGTAGGTGCACAATCATTAACATAATTATCAGCCATCAAAAGAAAGCATTAAATAGATTGCATGGGATATGAAATACTTAACATTAAAGAAAAGATAAATGCTAACCCTAACTAGACTAAAAAAAAAAAAAAAGCAAGAATTAATGTATCAATATTACGCTGTCGCGACCTCTTTTTCTTCGGCGCCCGTAATCGGGTACGAGCGCCTGAAGCGAGGCTAATGGCTCGGCTGAATTTAATTAAGCCCGGACTCTCCCAAGTCCACCAATTCACGACTTAATGGTTCAAGTTTTTAACCTGTATTCAATTTTTAAAATGGAGTCGCCACTAATCGATTTGGGGTGGGTTGATTAGAAACCCAAGTGAAGTATCGGGAGAAATACTCACTTCTGCGCAACAAGAGAAATTAGGATCGGGGACTTGATTACACTAGTTAATCACTAATGCCCTTTCGGTACCTAATCTTGTTTAAACCCTAAGGCTTTTTGGATATTCGAGGGATTTTCCATGCATTTTCGGGAGGAAAAACATTTTTGAGTCTTTTTCTCATTTTTGGACATCAAAGGGATTTTTTTTTGGATTTTTCTAAATTTTTTGGCTTTTTAATGAATTTTTGATTTTTTTTTTTTTTTCGAAAATAAAATATTTTTTAATATTTTTCAAAATATTTTTGGAAAATAAATTATTTTTGATTTTTTTCGATTTTTAGAAAATAAAACATTTTTCAACATTTTTAAAATATTTTTTTGATTTTTTTGGAAATTAAAACATTTTTGATTTTTTTGAAAATAAATTATTTATTTATTATTTATTAGAATACTATTTTATATTAAAATAATAAAACAAAACCGGCCCGAGTCGGATCCACGGGTTAGGTCCGCCGGGCCGGCTGACCCGAACGAGGACGCGGGCCGACTCGGATTTTTTTTTTATCACATTAAAACGACGCCGTGGCCGGGCGTTCAGGGATGCCCGGCCCGGCCCGACGACCCGGATCCGATCCGACCTCGCGACCCGGCTCCCTGCGAACCCTACCCGACCCGGCTCCGATTCGCGACCCGACTCCCGCCGCCCCCGAATCTCGTGAAACCCTACCCGGTTTCGAGACCCGGATCCGACTCGGCGACCCGGAAAGTCGCAAACCCTAGGGTTTGCGAATCCGCTGGCGCCGAGGGGGAAACCGGGATGCTTGTCGGCGACGGCGACACGGCGGCGGCGACGACGAAGGCGACATCGGCGACGGCAACGGTAACGGTGACGCTTTTTTACCTTCTCTCTAACGGGGACGGCAACGGCAGGAGGGTGGTTCGTGACGGTGGAGGCCGCGGCGAACAACGACGGTGACGGCGAGGCCCGGGTTAGGTCAGATCTAGCCGGAACACTCTCCCTCTCCCTCGGGTTCGCTCGTCAAGCTCCCCGAAGTCTCTCGGGGACCCCCTCCGAGCTCACCACACCACGGCCGGCCCGAACTCGAGCTCCCGAAGTCTCTCGGGGGACCCCAAGCCTCGGCGGCTGGCCTCTCTCTCTCTATTCGCTCTGTTTTCGGTCTCCGACCGACCTTGATCTCGGCGTGCTCGTCCTCGGCCCCCTTCAAGTCTCTCGGTGGGAGGTTTCGAGGATCTCGCAGCTTTTCGGTCCTTTTTCCGGCCTTCGTCCGTGTCCCTTCGTCGACGGTGGCTCCCCTCTATTTATAGGCGCGGGAGTGGCCGGTCGGCGAGGCTTTGACCCGCCGGTTGGACCGCCGTCCCATCCGCCATCATCGCTGCCTCCGGTCACCCCCCCGTCGACGCCACTCGCCTCTCGCTTCCGCACGCGACTGCTGTCCGCTCATGCTTCTCCGACGCCGCACTGCCCGCGCGTGCTCTTCAAAGGGCGCGAGGAAGAAGACGATGCGGAGGGGCCGGGCTTGAAGCGATGATGGGCCGAAAGGCCCATGCGGGGGCTGTTTTTTCTGTTTTTCTTTCGTTATTTGTTTATTTATTATTCGAAAAAGATAAAATAAAATAAAATAAAGTTAAATAAAGCTAAATAAAACCTAACTAATTTTAGGCGTCAACAGCTGCCCCTCTTTGAAGGTGAGTTCACAGAGGTTGCATTCAAAGACAAACTGATGCCTAAATTTTATCCATACATGCATAACAGATTATATTTTACTTGGAACCTATTATTCTACGCAAAAAGGGCAATGTAACATTACATATACTAAGACGAGATAAGAAGATACCCGTAGCTACTTACCGGGAGTGAGTGAGATAGGGTGTGAACCCCGAGTTTGGCAAGTATCAAGGCGTCATCTTACCCGGTGATATGAGGAGGTTGCTTTTTCAAGGCTCGAACCATTCTTCGGTCGCCTGTTAAAACAATCAATGGTTTGTCTCGGACCCGAACCATTTTTCGGTCGCCGTGACGGGAAATTGCTTTTCCAGGACCCGAACCATTCTTCGGTTGCCTGTTAAAACAATCAGTGGTTTGTCTAGGACCCGAACCTTTCTTCGGTCGCCTTGACGGGAGATTGCTCCTCCAGGACCCGAACCATTCTTCGGTCGCCTATTGGAGTAATCAGTGGTTTGTCTCGGACCCGAACCATTCTTCGGTCGCCGTGACGGGAAATTGCTTTTCCAGGACCCGAACCATTCTTCGGTCGCCTGTTAAAACAATCAGTGGTTTGTCTAGGACCCGAACCTTTCTTCGGTCGCCTTGACGGGAGATTGCTCCTCCAGGACCCGAACCATTCTTCGGTCGCCGTGACGGGAAATTGCTTCTCCAGGACCCGAACCATTCTTCGGTCGCCTGTTAAAACAATCAGTGGTTTGTCTCGGACCCGAACCATTCTTCGGTCGCCTTGACGGAGATTGCTCCTCCGGACCCGAACCATTCTTCGGTCGCCTATTGGAGCAATCGTGGTGGTTTGTCTCGGACCCGAACCATTCTTCGGTCGCCGTGACGGGAAATTGCTTCTCGGAGACCGAACCATTCTTCTCGCCTGTTAAAACAATCGTGGTTTGTCTCGGACCCGAACCTTTCTTCGATTTGCCTTGACGAGAGATGCACCGACCTTTCTCAGGGCATCTCATTTGTTGGGAGATAATACTTGGATGATCACAAGTACAAACTCTTAGAGGATACTTGGATGATCACAGGCATCGGAGGGGTACCTAGACGATCACAGGTACAAACTCTTTGGAGATACCTGGATGATCACAAGTATCGAAGGGGTACCTGGGATATTCATGAAAGTCTCTCACCTCCTGGTAATTGGGAATATCGAGGACGTACCTTGGATATTCGTGAAGGTCTCTCACCTCCTGGTAATTGGGAATATCGAGGACGTACCTTAAATATTCATGAAGGTCTCTCACCTCCTGGTAATTGGAAATATTGAGGGCGTGCCTCGCATATTCATGAAGGTCTCTCACCTCCTAGTAATTGGGAATATCGAGGGCGTACCTGAGATATTCGTGAAGGTCTCTCACCTCCTGGTAATTGGGAATATGGAGGACGTACCTCAAATATTCATGAAGGTCTCTCACCTCCTGGTAATTGGGAATATCGAGGGCGTACCTGAGATATTCGCGAAGGTCTCTCACCTCCTGGTAGTTGGAATATCGAGGACGTACCTTGGATATTCATGAAGGTCTCTCACCTCCTGGTAATTGGGAATATCGAGGGCGTGCCTCGCATATTCGTGAAGGTCTCCCACCTCCTGGCAACATCAACTTGAATGTAGCACAAGGCTTACCTGGATGGCCACAGGCACTCAAAAGGGCTGAAACACCTGAGTAGCCGCAGGAGTACAAAGTACCGGAATACTTGGATGAACACAAGTATTTAAAGACATGATCTGGGACCACTCAGCAAGTCCAAGTTAAGAAAGCATACATGGGCGGCGGTGCCAAGCAAAGCAATGGAATGCTTGAACAGCTGCTATATTATTTGGGGACAACTCGGGTAGGTTGAGTGTCATGAAAAGGAAGTACCCGGACAACAGTGGGTATTTGACGATACGGGGATATTCCAACAGCAGTAGGTATTCAACAATAAAGGGATACTTGATCAGTCACAAGTATTAATACTTTGGAGACAACTCAAACAGGTCAAGTGTCATGAAAATGGAGTATCCGAACGATGGCCGGTACTAAAAAAACAATGGGGATACCTAGACAGCAGTAGGTATTCAACGATAAAGGGATACTTAGTCAGTCACAAGTATCAATACTCTGGGGACAACTCGAACAGGTCGAGTGTCAGGAAAATGGAGTAACTGAACGATGACCAGTACTCAAAGACAATAGGATGCTAAGACAGCAGTAAGCATCGAAACTCAAGGGACCACTTGAATAGGTCGAGTGTCAAGAAGAGAGTACCTGGACAGTGATAGGTACCTTAAGACAAATGGGGATAGAGATATGCTTACCTGGCAATATCTCTGATCTCTAAGGGTATGTTTTCTATTTGCACAGTATGCACACATGATTGTATATGCTGTAAATTCATGAGTTCAAATGAGATTCATGCATGATAATTTTGTAAGTTCTGCATCTTTTGATTTCCACTGGGGAAGATTTTGAAAGACAGCCTTCATTTAGAATGTAGATGTCTTGAGCATGCCGATGAGGGACTTTCCCGAAAGGACTTTCCGCTCACTCTCATGGAAAATGCTATCCTGACCATTGATGCAGGATTCATAAGGACCACACTATCTCACTGTCATCATGTTAACAGGGGTCTGAGTATTCTCGCAAACAGTACGACTTTACCAATGTGAGAGGTCTCTGTTGAAACTGTGATGAAGTCTTGGTCAGTGGCTGTTGAAGCTGATGGACGAAAATGTTGCACGATCATCTCCGGGTTTACAAGTCAAGAACCCCGCTAAAAGAGATAGAGTAATCTTGCTCGTACTTCTTCGAGCGATGCTTATAGACATATGAAATCCTACGTTAATTGAAGTGCCCTTAGTCTGAAGAGACTTTTACAATGGGATGCAACGTAGGCTTGATTCATGTGTAAAAGGGTGAGAGTTGGTGACTGTCTTGGCATTTGTCACTAGTCTTTCTTGTCATATGGAGGTTCTATGGATCACAACAACAACTTTTTCTTGGCTGTATTTTTTTTACCTGGGGGCATTGGCCTTGCTTTTACAGGCACGCTGCTTTTTCATGCCCTTATTTTTTATTCCAGTTCTTCAAATATGGGCATTGACCTTGCTTTTACCAGGTACACTGCTTTTTTATGCCCCTGCTTTTTTCATTCTTGTTGCTTGAGAGCTGATCTTGGCAAGCTTAATCGAAACACTGTTATTAGACTCTTGAGTCTTCATCTTCAACCGGCGCTCAGGCTATAATAACTTCTGCTTTGTCTTGATGTGAGGGTAAAATTACAGACTCACTTGGGTTGTACAATGAATACAAGTGCGTAAAGAAAGAATTGCTCTTCATGACTCTAGGGCACTTAAATTAACGCGAGTGTTCATATGCAATAAAGACACTTGAAGATTGATGCAAGTGCAAGCAAGAAAATTTCTATCCCCTTTCTCACTTTGTGATGCCGACTTGTTTTCGTCTTGCCCCAGTGTGGGGTGGTTCTTTTGAGGGGATATGAGAGAAGCTTCACCAGTGTATGGGGCTTAATGGGGTGAGCAATGAAATGCCTCTCACTGCTTTGGTTATCGTACCATTCGCGAGAGAACTCTTTACCCTGCAGCCATGGAATCTTCTGCACTCATCTCACAAGTGTATAGATGGGGAACTGTGTGTAAGATATGGCTTGCCTTTCATCATTCTCGACGTGCCTCACCCAGCATACTCAATTAATCTTGTATTCTTCACTCAGTTGTCTATTCTAATAATTCTCAGTGGAATCAGTGATTTAGACAGACAAAATCATCATGCAGAATTCATATGGAAATGACATGCAATATTTTGAATATGATGGAGTTTGAACTCTTCAAAACAAGTGAATGGTTTTGACTTAAAAAAGACCCTATTGACAACTTTGGGAGATAACATAATGGTGTTCCCAAGTATGTTAAAATTTGAACATCAAAAGGGTTATTCGGAAATGGGTGTCGATAGTTATCCCTATTGATTAGGGATATGACTTATGAAGGATCAGCCGGGGTTGGGGATCTGATCGGGCATCTCTGTTTTTGCCCCTGCAGAAGAGAAGATGTATAAGTAAATCAATTAGTTTGGCCAAAATCAAATGTGAGTTGAGGCCTGAAGATTTTCTGTCATTTGCTTTGGCGATACTTGAGACGCCATTTTGCTTGGGAGAGTTTGTTATCTTTGTTTTTGACAGTCAGTTAATCCTACAACAAACAAGACATGCTTCTCATTGATTCGTTATCCTTGCTTTTGACAGTCAAGTGATCCTGCAACAAACAAGAGTGAATGTGTTAGTCATGAACTCTTTCAAGAGTCGAATAACTTGAATCGATACAACTTTACCCTTCACTAGCTTGTAGATGATTGGGTGAACCTAAAGTGAGAAGGGGGACACGAAGTCTTATGTCCCTTGTTTCGTTAGGTCAATTATTCTCTGAATTGGCTCCTGGATGGCATGTCTTTTTACACGAAGCCAGGTAAATTTGATGTAGGTCATTTCCATGCACCAGCTTGGCCAATATTGATTTGCCTAACCATCAAATTTGGCTATTGAATCCTGGTGCTTCCAAATTGCTCTTCTCCAAAGTTTGTATTTGCTGACTCCTGATGATGTTTGAATGTCGATGACAGCCTTTTCGTCTTGGCATAGTTTGACATTTCTTTCGATTGGCCTTCCTCACTTGTGACCATATATGCATGATTGCTGGTCGTCGATTCATCTTCAATGCCTTCCTTCTGTGGAATTTCTCCTTCTGTCTTTAACTATAGCATTATTGGGCAAAAGTCATGTACCTCAAGTTTCTATGGAATCTGAGATGGACAATCAAAACCTCCAATTCTCTGATGGGAATTACTTCTTGCAAGAGCATGCGTCTGAATAGGAAGTCAAGTTTCCGTGTCCTCATTTTGAATAGGGGCTAGAGGCGCTTCATTTGTCCGGGATTTCTTCACTGTTGTTGATGAGCCAATTCAAAGAAAGAGAAAAGATCAATTCCTTATGCTTTTGGGTTTGTTGAAGCTGGAAGTCTCATTGATGAAACCACAGCATCTAGTTGCTTAGGCACATTGTGGGGAAAGGATATTGCTCTGGCTTGTGAAGGAGTTGGGCAGGAGCAAGGTGGAGTGTGCAGAGCTCCTAGGGATGGCTTGATTTCAACCGTATGCATGTACCTATTACGTCCCATCCTTCGTCTCCTGTAGATAGAAGAGAGAGGACATCATTTCCAAAATTATATTCAGATAATAAAACTTACCTTCTTTGAAGTGGGATGATATTTTCTGTTTGCCCCATTGTCTTCTTGAAATGGTATTTTTGAATTTGGCGAGCTCACATGATGTGCCAGTTTCAAATACCTTTTGTCACACTAAATCAAAGAGGATGATGTTCTGAAACATAAAGTGAGAGGGTTAGAAAGACAAACGTGCTTAAATTTATCATCTTGTTTTGACAAAGCTTTTGGGTGATGAAATATTTTTTATTTTCAAAATGCATCTTTGGGGGAAGAAAAAGCATGAGGAAGCCCAGCCCTCAGTATTCTCCTTGGATGATATATTTTTTTTCATGGTTGGATAGCATCACCGGGCTGGTTTGGAGTACCGCCTCATGTTCTTAAAACAAAATATTACAACTGTACAATAGAGTACTTGGAATGGAAAATACAACCGTAGCACACTAGATAAGATGAGAAACATGAAATTATAAAAACAAGTAAAACCCATGAAAACTCTTGTGTAAAGGAGCGCTTTGATAGTGCTGGTCTTGAAGCTAAGCGTCTTTGAACTCCTCGCCTTCAGTAGACTCGAAGTATTCGCATGCGATGACTACCTCGTTGAAGCTACGGAAGTGTAACCCATGCAGCCAATAGCACTGCTTGCAGGACAAAACTTCTATGAACTGCTTCATTAACTCCTCTTCAGCCAGTTGAGGGTGGGTTTGCATCATGAAAGCCCTCCACCTCCCTGCGTATGCTCGGAAATCTTCCATTGGTTTTCTTGTGAAGTGAGCCAAGCTCTCACAAGGCAGTTCGGTTCCGATCTGGCTTTGGTACTGATGTAAGAATGTGGAAGTCAGCTCATTCCAATCCTTTAGAAGATAAATGTTTGCTGTGATAAACCATTGCAATGCAGACCCCGTAAGAGTTTCTTGGAATGCCTGAGTTGTGAACGACATCGGGCCATAGTACCGACTCATTTCCGCATGGAGATATCGCAAGTGGGCCACGGGACAAGCTGTGCCGTTATACTTATGGAGATTGGGTATCCACATTTCTATGGGGCTCATGATCCTATGAGGGCAAGACGGGCTTGATGTATCTTGGTTAGGCCACTGGTTTTCCCACTGCATATTTGTTGTAGTGGTAAATTTTTCTGTTTCAGGGAAGTTGGATTCTTCCGAGATTACCCCATTGCTTTCTTCTTGGTCAAAATTTCCGAATGATGATAAAGTATTGAAGCTATCCTCATGGTCAGAGGACAAGCTTAGTACTTCATTAGGATCATAGTGGATAAAGACGTATGCTTCCTCTTCTGACGGGCCTTCATCCCCGGATGAGAGTAGGAAACAGTTATATGATGAATCGTCAGTTTCATTGTCGAAATAATGCTGGAAGTCCTTGGGATTGTATTCTAGGGCCGGGAAGTCTTCAGGGTTGTACTCTAGATGATGGTAGCCTTCAAAGTTGTATTCTTGGGAATGCTCGAAGCTTTGGTGCGGTGGCTCGTCGGCAGATGCTGAATTGATCTGCTTAGGCTTTCTTTTCTTGGCCCCTGGTCCAGATCTTTTGAGTAGGGCCCTTCGTTTTGCCAGCTCGATTCTGTCAAGGGAAGTGAAGGACATTAGAGTTTCACTGTCTGATTCACTTTTTAGGTTGATAGGGGTTGGTATTCTTTGGACCCTAGCTCTTGGAGTAAGCTTGGGAGTTGTCCGTCGTGCCCGGGGTCTTGAACAGCTCGTGTGTCTTTGATCTCGTACAAAGGTTCCTTACCTTTCCTAGTAGGAAATTTTCCAGTAACAGGGTGTTGTTCAGCTGCCCATTTATCATGCAAGGCTTCATTGACATGCTCTTCTCCTATCTCAGCGACTAACGGTTCCTCGTGCTCCGCAATCATCAGTTTTTCGTAAGGCAAGGCTATGTCAGGGTTGATGGCAATGTCATATTCTTGGTGAAAAACATGAATTAGTTCCATCCAGGTTTTAAGGGGACTAATCTTCCTGACAATATACCATCGCAAGGCAGGGCTAGTCAAGCTCGATTGGTACGATTGAATCATCCTTCAAACCAGGTAGGCCTGCAAGTAGGTCTCTGGGCGGGAGGTATTAGCATACCTTTCGCATTCAAGTGCTTTGAGTTCTTCAGGGATTTCAATGCTGGCATAATTGGAAAGGTCCATGGGATTCCGCCCCTGCAGCTGGTTTAACTTTTTCATGATCCTTTCAAACTGTCTATGGTACTGGCTATTTTCTGGCAAATTTGCGGGCGCCATGACAGTGTTTGAGGCAACTATAGAGTTGGGCTCAGCTTGAGTGGATTTCATTTGTCTCGAGAGTTGTTGAAGGACAATAGACATCTGTCCCACGCCGTCTTCAATGTTAATGAGACGATTTTGTACATCATTCTGATCGGGTCCTATTGCATGAGGCCATTCACGAGCGATTGGTGGTCGGCGATTCATAATTACCTGTTCGTTGCGAAAACAATGAATGAGCATGAAAGTAAACAAAGATTGACCCATGGCAATGGTCTAACTGCTTTTTTATTTATCAAAAAAGGATTTTATAGACCGCACACTCCTAACATCTAGAACTTGAAATTGAAAAGACAGGATGAAATACTAGATATTAAACAAGAGTCCCTAAACAATGGGACATAACTTTCACACTATTTACACTAAGGGGCACATGATTGCCAATTTATATGCGACGGGAGCCTTGTTCTTGCGAGAACGCCCGCTTCCTTGAATTGGCTCTGAGGTGTGCATCCAGTCCATTCCCAAATCCCTCTCCATGAGCTCTGCTTGCTCGTGCTGGCTGCTCTCGCTGATTGAGTGAGGGACTAATGGCTTCCATCTTGTCGGGATACAATGGTTGTGGATGTAGGACATGGAGGCGTGGTGGGCTTTTTCTTCTCCCTTAAGCCCTTCAGGTACCACGATCCTTTTACGATGGCACTTGTTCCATGCTTCTTCATAAATGTCAACCATGTATTCAAAATTTCGATGAGTGAAGAGAAGTGGAGGGGTCCTCTTCTTGAAAGATGGCGGGATCTCCGAAGGGCTCCATATGCGTCGTGCCACCCATTGTGGGAAATAGGAAAAAGCACCGGTGAGGCCGAGCAGAGAATTGGATGGCGGTGCTTGAAAGCAAAGCGAGCTCTCTTTTCATAGAACCAACCAGCACACCATTGGAATGCCTCAGAGCCGGGTCTCTTAGGAAATTTATCCAATTTAAACAGCTTTGATTGGGAATGTATGGTCCTAAAACCATAAATTTTTGTAATGGATTTTCGAAGTCATTCATTCCAGATGATCGTACGAAGCCTTGGAATTCGCTTAGGTGAGAAAAGAACCAGACTTGTAAAATTTCAGGAGAGGCTCGCATGATTTTCTCCGTGTTGTCTTTAAAACGATTAAAGGACAAGAATGTTTTAGTTAAAATCATATTGACATAATTTTTCCCCCTCAAGATTTGATCAACTATCCATGCCATCTTAGGACTTATGACATTTCTTTGATGGGGGAAAATGATGAACCCAAAAAAGCCCAGGAGGAAAATCTCGCTTTTTTGGGTCATAGGCTGATTTTGAAAACAGGCGTTCATGAATTCTAGTGGGCAGGTATTGTTGTTGCCTTCAAGAATTTGTCTCATGACATGGATTTCAGTTCCTAAAAGTCGCGCTAACCCCTGCCACGGGAGGAAGCACATCGATGGCTTAACAAGCTTTTTTTCTCGAGAGGCATTCCAGTGATGATGCTGTATTCTTCCAGAGTTGGGGTTAGCTCAAACCCACCAAACATAAAAGTAGTCGTCTTCAAACACCATAAATGTGCCATGGCCTGTATGACTTCGGGACGAACGGTGATTTGAACCAACGATAGGAGATGACCGACTTTGGCCTTCACGCACTCTTGGGCAAACTGATCTAATTGACCCCACCATCCGAAGAGCTCCGCCTTGGGAGCAGGGAATGAACTGGATATCGTCTTTCCCCATCGCATATAAACCGGGACTTGAAAAGCTTATCCTAAATTGCCATGGGCCAAAATAAAAGACTGAGTAAAAGTAAAGAAATCACTTTGCTTTTAAAGGAAAATGGCAAGCACAAAGACATGCGCATGGGACGTGCGGCTCGATTTCTAACTCGAAGGTTTGATGAAATTAAAAAGGTATCCGCCCGTCGCAGTCTCGCGCAGCAGCATACCCCCTTAACCTCGGCTAAGAAATTCGGGGAAAAGAAAGGCAACCTCTACATCGCAGTCTCGCGTTCGAGGCCGTATCTTTCTTAACACCATCCTAGAAATCCTATGGCGGCCCAGGTCCGGCGGCCGGGTTGTGTGTGCCATGTGTAGTGCTAAAACATTTAAGGATGCACAGCAGTTTATCATCACAAAACATTTTATTTTCACAGAATAAAAAAACTTTAAGCTATTACCCCCGCACAAAAGAAAAAAATCCAAGTCAGCAAAGCATTTAAACAAAGATAAAATGGCCTAAGTCCTCAAAGTCTCCAGCGAAGTCGCCAAGCTGTCACGACCTCTTTTTTCTTCGGCGCCCGCAATCGGGTACGAGCGCTTGAAGCGAGGCTAATGGCTCGGCTGAATTTAATTAAGCCCGGGCTCTCCCAAGTCCACCAATTCACGACTTAATGGTTCAAGTTTTTAACCCGTATTCAATTTTTAAAATGGAGTCGCCACTAATCGATTTGGGGTGGGTTGATTAGAAACCCAAGTGAAGTATCGGGAGAAATACTCACTTCTCGCGCAAACCAGAGAAATTAGGATCGGAGACTTGATTACACTAGTTAATCACTAATGCCCTTTCGGTACCTAATCTTGTTTAAACCCTAAGGCTTTTTGGATATTCGAGGGATTTTCCATGCATTTTCGGGAGGAAAAACATTTTTGAGTCTTTTTTCTCATTTTTGGACATAAAAGGGATTTTTTTTTTTTTTTTTTTGGATTTTTCTAAATTTTTGGCTTTTCATGAATTTTTGGTTTTTTTTTTCGGAAAATAAAATATTTTTTAATATTTTTCAAAATATTTTTGGAAAATAAATTATTTTTGATTTTTTTCGATTTTTAGAAAATAAAACATTTTTCAACATTTTTAAAATATTTTTTTTGATTTTTTTTGAAATTAAAACATTTTTGATTTTTTTGAAAATAAATTATTTATTTATTATTTATTAGAATACTATTTTATATTAAAATAATAAAACAAAAACCGGCCCGGCGACCCGAACGAGGACAGGCCACGTTATGGCCCGACTTTTTTTTTTTTTTTTTATCACATTAAAACGACGCCGTGGCCGGGCGTTCGGACGCCTGGCCCGGCCCGACGACCCGGATCCAATCCGACCTCGTGACCCGGCTCCTCGCGAACCCTACCCGACCCAGCTCCGATTCGCGACCCGACTCCGCCGCCCCGAATCTCGTGAAACCCTACCCGGTTTCGAGACCCGGATCCGACTCGGCGACAGGAAAGTCGCAAACCCTAGGGTTTGCGAATCCGTGGCGCCGAGGGGGAATCGGGATGCTTGTCGGCGACGGCGACTACGGCGGCGGCGGCGACGACGAAGGCGACATCGGCGACGGCAACGGAACGGCGACGCTTTTTACCTTCTCTCTAACGGGGACGGCAACGGCAGGAGGGTGGTTCGTGACGGTGGAGGCCACGGCGAACAACGACGGTGACGGCGAGGCTCGGGTTAGGTCAGATCTGGCCGGAACACTCTCCCTCTCCCTCGGGTTCGCTCGTCAAGCTCCCCGAAGTCTCTCGGGGACCCCTCCGAGCTCACCACACCACGGCCGGCCTGAACTCGAGCTCCCCGAAGTCTCTCAGGGGACCCCAAGCCTCGGCTGGCCTCTCTCTCTCTCTCTCTGTTCGCTCTATTTTCGGTCTCCGGCCGACCTTGGATCTCGGCGTGCTCGTCCTCGGCCCCCCTTCTGAAGTCTCTCAGTGGGAGGTTTCGAGGATCTGCAGCTTTCGGTCCTTTTCCGGCCTTCGTCCGTGTCCCTTCGTCGACGGTGGCTCCCCTCTATTTATAGGCGCGGGAGCGGCCGGTCGGCAAGGCTTTGACCCGCCGTTGGACCGCCGTCCCATCCGCCATCATCGCTGCCTCCGGCCACGCCCCGCCGACGCCACCTGCCCCTCGCTCCCGCACGCGACTGCTGTCCGCTCATGCTTCTCCGACGTCGCACCTGCCTGCGCGTGCTCTTCAGTGGCGCGAGGAAGAAGACGATGCGGAGGGGCCGGGCTTGAAGCGATGATGGGCCGAAGGCCCATGCGGGGGCTGTTTTTTTCTGTTTTTCTTTCGTTATTTGTTTATTTATTATTCGAAAAAGATAAAATAAAATAAAATAAAGTTAAATAAAGCTAAATAAAACCTAACTAATTTTAGGCGTCAACATACGCAATCAAGGGCATTTGTCTCTTAGAACAATTAAGATTCTAAGGTAGAGCCTTAAGGGCTTGTTTAATTTAGAACATGATTTTCACCAAAGATTTCCACACATTTAATGATTTTCAACCTATTAGCCAACCCTCTCTCCTAGCTAAATGAAGGCTCATTGACTGCAAACATCCTCGATGAAGCGAGCCAAAGACAAGTAAGAAGAGCCACCCTCCATTAAAGCCTTCCTACTCTTCTCGCTCACTTCCTTCACCTTCTTTCTCCTCTCCCTAGCCTCCTCGCCCTCCATTAACTTCCTTATACTCTCTCTATTTCATTTGCCATCACGACATCGTCACTACCTTTGACCAGATCTCTTGATAATCCATCTTGAACTCCGCCGCGAGACCAAGCTCCACCACCAAGTGGAATGCGTTGAAATGTTGCTCCGCATATTGGGGCCATGCGGCGACCGGCATGCCAAACCATATGCTTTCTAGGGTGGAGTTCCACCTGCAGTGAGACAAAAACCCTCCGATGGCTGGGTGGGCCAAGATTGCGACCTGTGGGGCCCACCCGATCACTCTACCGACCCCTGCTGTCCTATTAAGAAAACCCTGGGGTAGGACCTCTGCGGGATCTGCGTAGTCTCAGGGGGCTTCCAGCTTGCCCTTCGCCGGAGGCTGTCGTAAGGACCACAGGAAGCAGTACCTGCTCCGCTCTAACGCGTAGGCAATCTCTTTTGCCTGGTGCTCGTCGAAGCACCCCCCGCTCCCGAAGCACAGGAACACCACTGACGCATCTGGCTGCTAGTCGAGCCAGTCCAGGATCTCGAAACCCTTTTTGCTCTCAACCGTGATGTTCAGTATGGGGCCCACGGAGTACACCGCAGGTGCTCCAAGGCTGGCTAGGGCTTCCACAGCGTGCGGTTCGAGCTCAGCGAACGTATTTACCAAAATTCCCTTGGTTTCCCTATACCTCAGGGGGAGGTCCAAGAATATCCAGCAGTCTTCTTCCATAAACACTTCAGAGGGCAAGAACTTGGCGGCAGGCAGCGGGTTAGCTAAGGACGGGAAGTCCAGCTCGGCGTCAGAGCCCTTGATCCTGGTTGGGTCCATGTGTTGCTCGTCTCGGAGAGACTGCAGGTGCAGCATGACTCCGAGGAACGCCGCGCCTGATGGGAAGAAAATGTAGGAAGGGACGCCGAACTCGATAGCCACGTCGATCATTGAGGTGCAAAACATGTCAAGGACAAGCCCAGCGAGCCGTGGCGACCCATGGGCAGAGAGCTCAGCGACAGCTTCTCGGAGGTCGGCTTTGTAGCTCTCCATGAAGTGATAGACGAAGGCGAAGAAAGACGTCCTCGGGGAGTGGCTTCGCCTAGGGAGGAGGACGAAGCGGATGCGGGCAGGCACGGAGGCGGTGAGCGACTCGATGTGGGAATCAATCTCCGAGTTGAAGGGGAACTTCATTATGAGGACGGTGATGAAGAGCCGACCGTCACGGTCGACAAGGAGCTTGGCCATCTCCACCATGGACACCAGGTGGCCGGGCCCCGGACATGGGATGAACACGAGCTCGATTTTAGCACTCATAAAGACGATGATGCCTCAAAAAATTCTTCTTTTCCTAACTGAGTTCACTCGGTTGCGGAGATAATAACGAGGTGGAGGCTCTTATGGATCTCAATTTGTGAGTCTTCAGTTAGTGGGAATGAAGGAAGCAGGCAAAAAGATGGGGATAGATCTACAAAACGAGGTGACGACGTCGTGCAGATTGAGGTCTGCGTAGCTGTCTGGTTCCCTTTTTCTTGGTCGAAATCGCCCTCTAGTTTAGCTTGCGTTTGTTGGATTCTAAGTTTGGATATTGCTCGGTGTCGGTTTACTCCACGAGAAATTCTAAAACCACCCCGGCTCACGTCAACCGATGCATCCTCAATAAGAAAATTGCTAGAAAAATAATAAAAAAAAAACTTAAGATTTTACTTATTTTGATTGATCAATATCTATTTCATGAAAAGAATGGATGATAAATACTCCACTAATTAATTAAAAAATTATAGAGTTATAATTACTCACATACCTGAATGTTTCACATTTAGATTACTGCTAATCTATAGTGTTTAGACTCGAAACATTTATGTTTCTACAAAGAAAACGTCACAATTTGAGTGTACAAACCTTTTTGCACAAATCGCTGTTCGGAGCTTTGTGGCTCAAGGAAGTTCCCCGCTGTGCGTCAGCTGTCCGGTTGTCGCTGGAGGAGAAAATAAAAGCAAAACGAAGATAGAATAAGATAAAGCTAGTCAGTATTGGCGGGCCAAGGAAGTTCCCCGCCGTGCGTCAGCTGCCCGGTTGTCGCTGGGGGAGAAAATAAAGGCGACAGCTGTCGCTGGAGGAGAAAATAAAAGCAAAACGAAGATAGGATAAGATAAAGGCAGTCAGGATTGGCGGCTCAAGGAAGTTGATAGAATAAGATAAAGGCCCTAAGGATGGGCGGATAGAGTAGAAAAGATAGCCTTTATCCTATTTCTTTTCCACCTGAAGATGTGATCTCTAAGGTTCCGAACAAGGGCTCGCATATTTCGTGTGCACAAATTATTGCGAATTTAAAAAGGTGGGAAACGTTTGAGGACATCCAGAAGCTCTCGACCCGTAATTATCGCCTAAGGGTCTCTCATCATTGACAAGAGAAAAAATATATGAGACAAGTCATTTTACGAAAGTGCAATTGGACAAATTTATTGCGAATTTAAAAAGGCGGGAAATGTCTAAAGATGTGACTATAAGGTTTTGTCCAATTTAGCTAACGGAAAATACTAACGTATATTATTTTATTACTTTTTAAAGATATGTGGCACTCACTAGGTGCCAAATCCAAAAAAATACAAAATACAAAAAAAAAATTGATTGACAAATAAAAAACAAAAAATTAAAAAAGAAGAAGAAAAAAACAAACTCACCCACAATTTGGCTAAGCCATTGTCGATGGTCGCCACCACAATTGTCAAGAAGGGCCAGCAAAGGTTGCCTAGTGACCCTCCCCAAGCAAAGCCATCGGTGGCCCCCAATGAGGGCTTGCTAGCTTAGATTTGGGAGAGCACGCGACCTTTGCCGCAAAACTGAGCGAGGGTCATCAGCCTTTGCCTGTGGCCCACGAGGGTCACCAAGCTTTTGTAGGTCCAGACGACCACCGTCAGCCCTTTCCAACAACTATGGCAGTGGCAACCGTTGAGGGCTTGGCTAAGCCGTGGGTGATTTTTTTCCTTTTATATTTTTATTTTTAATCTAATTTTGTTCGTATTTTTTTAATTTTTTTCCGATGTGGCGCTTAGTGGGTGCCATGTCCTTGCCACGTGTCTTAAGAAAGTAACAAAATAAGACACATAAGCATTTTTCGTTAGCTAAATTGAAGATAATTAACATAAGGATTAGATTAAACCAATTTGGTAAGTTTTATGACTTAATTGTACATTTTATGACAAATTTGAACACTTCCAATGCACATATCCTAAAAAATATTAACATGGTAGAATTTTGAGGTCGAGTTCTATATTGTTTCTTTCCAGATTTTAGAATAGTTTGGATGGATTGTTGTTCCAAGTATGCTGAAACACACTTGCCAAGTAATCACATAATCAAAATACCAACAGCCTCCTAAGCTAAATGGATGCTCACTAACTCTAGACATCCTTAGTGAATCGACCCAAATATAGGTAGGAAGAGCCACCCTCCATCAAAGCCTTACTGCTCTTCTCGCTCACCTCTTTCACCTTCTTCCTCCTCTCCCCGGCCTCCTTGCACTCCATTAACCTTCTTATCCCTTCCTCTATCTCATCTACCGTCATGATGCCGTCACTACCTTTGACTAGATCTCTTCAATAATCCATCTTGATATCTGCCGAGAGGCACCATTAGTTGGAACGAGTTGAAATCTATGTTGACTCCTGATATAATGCGTCACTGCTTTGACAAGATCTCTTCGATAATCCATCTCGATCTTTGCCATGAGACCAAGCTCCACCACCAGTTGGAACGCGTTGATCATGGTAGTTGTGCGTAGTTACGATTACATTACAGTGTAGAAATTTAAGTTGAGATATGTTGATACAAAAAGATGCATGGATAAAGGGCCAAATCCCCAAAAGAGAATATCATGAAGTTTTATCTCTCACGGACAAATTTGAACTCCTTGGACCTGACCAAGTCCTTAAAAGGCTTAAGAGAAAAATGACAGGGGGAAGAACCCTCAAGGGTGAGACTGCTGCACACTCCTGTATTCCCTCCTCTCTGAGAAGAAAAATATATGGAGAGCAATTGGGTAGCTGGTGGGAATGTGAGCAACAGGACAATAAAATAAGGAAGACAGTCCTGTTAACCCACTTGGATTATCAAGCAAGCAAGGCCGCCTCGACATGGGAGGTCAAACTCTCGGCAACTTGATGAGGTTACCCTGTAATCAGACATCAATATCCGAGTTGTACTCTTGGTTACAGGTTATCGGGAAATGAAGTTTTATCTTTGATGGACAAAATTAACACCCACTTTTCATATGTTCCAAAGCAAATAGTACAAACTCTCACTCAACGAACAAAAATAGTCAGCGTGATCTTTTCCATCTAAGCAATTCTTAGGTGACATTTGTTGACACCTAAATTTTGGCATTTATTTATTGCATTAAAAAATTAGGAATTAATTTTTAACCCCTAAAAAAATAGAATTAAATTGCATAACATATAGCTTTAGGAGCATTTTTTTATTATTGTATTTGCATTGGACCGGGTTGGATTTGAATCTATAGTTTTGAGCTTTAAATGAGTTAGAAGTCCATGGTGAGAGAATTTGGCCAAGCTCATTATTCTTTAAATGGGTCGGTCTTAATGCCAAGATGGAAAATCGATAATTAAGCGTGATCTTAGGAAATATTGAGGCAAACTAGGATAGTGATATCAAGAAATCTTTTGGTCACCTAGCAAGCAATCAGTATGATTCTCAAGGTACTTGCATTAATCATAAAAAAAAAAGAAAGACGGAAATAGGAAATTGGTGAAATATTTTAATAAGAGCACCTGCGGTGGCCGATTCTCGTGTTTGCAAGAAAGAAGAGAAATAAATATATTTGCATGGTTGAAGGTACAAGTCCTGAAAGGAAAAAATAAAAAGAATATATTTCAGTTCTAGAATTAGAAAGCAGATCATCTTCTCTTCTTGGGAACCTCACGTGGTCTTGCATTTAAAAGGAAGAACTTTCACGCAAGAACGGGGGGCCACACAATTCAATACAAAGTCACGCACAATAGAATAGATGGCCATTGATAAAGTCACACGAGAGAGAATAGGGAGGAATCGTAAAGGGCTTCAATCGAGACAAACCTGCGGCGTGGCGAGAGGGATGGTGCCGGGGGGAACGTGAAGAAGCAGGCCCACATCTCCCAAATCATAGCTCACCACCTGCAGCGATTTCTCAGCCCAACAAAGAACCCAGCAATCCGACGCATTCCAGTCCAGCACCGGCGTCATCTCCAATCCGCTGCAACTGCAGTTTAGCCACCGATTATTGTGCATGATTTCCTCCATCACCGAGAAACCGACATATCCAAGTTGTGGGTTGAAGGTCGCAAGCCCAAGAGTCAAAGGAAGCCACAGCCATGAGTCCATTAGAAAATTCAAAGAGATATGTCACGACCAAATTTTCGGGTGTGAACAACCTAGAGTTTGGCTAATAAATTGTTAAGTCTAGACTTAACTCGGGCTCTCAAGCCCATACCAATTCACGACTTAGTTCAAATTTTTAACATGTAATTGATTTTCAATTAGGAGTCACCACTAATATATTTTTTGTGGGTCGATTAGAAACCCAAGTAAAGTACGGGAGATTTTCTTTACTCCTACGAACCAGAGATTTAGGTTCGGGAACTTGGTTACGCTAGATTTCTCTAACGCCTTTCCGGTACCTTTCTGTTTTATTTAAAAAAAAAAATTGTTTCACAGGCAATTTGAATTGATTTTAAATATATTTCCCTAACATGTGAGACGATCATGCGGGTGTACAAACCACCAATTTAACACCTAACTAAAGTAGTGAATAGATTGCAGGACTTACCTCATAGTAACGAAAGTATATGCAATGTTAGATCAAAATTTACATCAACGGTCTTAGATATGATTTCTAATTAACACGCAACTTCTTTTTTTTTGTTTTTATTTATTTAATGAGAGTCATGCATGCATGCTACTAATCTAAGATGATATGGCATGGCAATATGACCTAAGTTATATGACATGAGTAAAATAATTTCTAAAAAAATGCAATAATTAAATATACAATCTAAATTAGCTAATGACTTAATTCTAATGACGGGCATTTTCTAATTAAATGAACCTAACAAAAATCACTAAATGGCAAGCATTGTATGAATCTAATTCTATATGACGTGCACATGATTTTTATTTTCCTAATAAGCATGCAATCTATCATAATATGTAATGATGTGCAAAGAATGCCCTAATTCTTTTTCTTTTTTTTACGAAATTCGAAATTAAAATTGCCAAATAAGTAAACATGTAATTCAAATTTAAAACTAACATCCTAAATGAATGCATTTTTTTGGATTTTTATTTTTAAAAATTCGAAACAAAATCTCTATTCTAAATATGCAAGGTAACCCTAAAAAAAGAAATATTCTAAAACAAACCTAATTCTAACTCAAATATTTTTTTGGATTTTTTCTTTTAAATTACCACATGAATTCAATGTAATAGCACGACTAGAAGATTGATGCAAGTGAGGGCAAGAAAATTTAAATCCAATGGATCACCTATTGTGTTTGCGATGGAGAAATGAATTGCACCTCATCATTTCGGTCATCGTACCTTTTGCAAGAGAACTCTTTACCTTGCAAATATGAAACTTCATAGACTCATCTCACAAGTGTATAAGCAGGGAACTGTGTATAAGATAAGGCTTGCTTTTCATCATCCTGACACGTTTCATTCAACATTCTTAAGCATTGATATCACTCCATTAAATTGTCTATCTTGACAAATATCCATTTGAAATTGGTGAGTTAAATAGGCAAAATCATTATCAAAATTCTCTGTTGAGAACAATCCAACAATTTAAGTATGAAGACCTTTTGTGACCTGAAAACAAACAATTTATCACACTAAAAAATGTTTTCATAAGCACAATTTTGGCCATTCATTCAAAGAATTGTCCTACGAAGGCACCATCTCAATAGCAGGTATTCCTAGATTGCCCTTATTGAAAGGGAACACACACATTAATTGATCAATCGAGACTGAAAATACGGTATTCAATTTGGATAGAAGCTCCATTCTCGCTTTTGCCCTTGATGTGTTTTTTTAGATTCTTTCTCATCAGGGCAATAAAGTAATGCTTTGAAACATAAAGTAAATGGGTCAAAAAATTAAATAGGTCTAACCTAATGCATGTTCTTGAAAAATGATTTTTTTTTTTTTTTGGGGAATTTTTTGGATGAGGAAGCATGAAGAAGCCTAGTCCTCAGAATTCTCCTTGGATGATATTTTCTTTTCATTATTGGATATCGTTACCAGGCTAGTTTGGTGTACCCCATCATGTCCTCAAAATTGGAAATAAAATTGTAATTTCATTGAACAGAGTCAAATGAATTACATTATTGGAATGGAAAATGCAAACAAGCAAGTCCTAGAAACGAAAGCAATAATTGAAATTTTAGAAAGCATGGAATCCTAAAAACTTGAAATTTGCATTTGCGCCTCCGTCATGGCTGGGCAGAGGATTTTTTTTATTACTACCGAAAGAGAACGCCTTTGTGTCCAAGAGGTCTTGGACCCTACGCTTCAAGACATAGCAATCATTAGTGGAGTGGCCAACCTCTCCTATGTGATAGTCACACTTTTTGGAGGGATTATATGTAGGATAATGCTCGGGATTCGGTCACTTCGGCTCAATAGAGAGTAATCCCTTCTTTTGGAGAATAGGAAAAATTTTGGATAGGGGTCTAGGAAGAGGTGTGAACTGTCTTCTAACATTACGTTGTTGACTCGAGAACTAATACCCTCCACTTTCTTGCTCAGTAGAAATCTTAATTACCGGAGTGTGATTGGATGTGTCCTTATTCGGTTGAGAATATGCCACATTAATCTCAGCTTCAAGGTCCTTCTCCTTCTTGGTAGAAAACCTCATGTTAGATGGTTCAGTTAACCATCATTCTCTAATCCCCATCTCAATTTGTTCTCCCACGGGAACAAGTTGGTTGAAGTTTTCAACGTATGTGCTAGCCATCCGATTACGGAACTCAAATGGGAGAGTCTTGACGAACAACTTCATCAATTCTTTATCAGTAGGCTCAGGAGTGATTTGAGCTGCCAGATTTCGCTATCTCACGGCATACTCCGTAAATGATTTGCTCATCTTCTTCTCCATTCTCTCAAGATCTTCTCAGGTGGGTGCGATGTCCATATTGAACTTATACTGCTTAAGAAATGCGTCAGCCACTTCATTCCAGGTGTCAAGAAGATTGACAATATTTATCACATACCAGTTTAGTGAGGGTCCGGTCAAACTCGCATGGAATTATTAGATCATAAGGGGCTCATTCTTAACATGTTAGGCCATGCGTACATGGTACATCTGCAAATGAGCCTTTGGACATGAAATACCATCGTATTTCTCAAAGTCCGGCATTTTAAACTTTTTTGGCATCTTGACCTTCTCATACACGGATAGATCGAACGGGAGTGAATTTTGCAACTCCTGCAGTTGTTTCAGTTTTCTTCCAATTTTGCGAAGCATTTATCTTGCTTCGCCTTAGGGATGTTGTCAAGCCTAGCCTTTGGCACATTGTCATTACCCAATTAAGCGTTGTTTGCCTACCTCGGGACAACTATCTCGGGGAGAGCCGGTGTAGGAGTCGGATTCGCTCGAAGGGATTGGATTTGAGTTGTCAGAAGCTACATAGAGGCGGCTAACTGTTGAAATTGTTCTTCCATAATGGAGATTCGATCCCACACTTCAGCTTGATCAGCCATCCTAGCTCTTAATCATGTAATAATGGGCGAGGGTGAGTGATCTGTTATCATTTAAAGTGAATGAATGAAAATATATAAGTATGAAGTGCAAATTGATAATCAATCCATGACAATGATCTATCAACTTTTTTCATTTTTTTTTTCATGAAAAGCTCTTACAAGAAAGGAATTTCCTAAAGAGAGCTAGACAAATAGACACCCTAGTAAGATCAAATTTCCTAGACATGAATTGAAAACAAATTCTCCAAATTTTTTTTTTTTAAAATTTTCCAAATGATTCATTGCATGGAAATTTCCTCATTTTATTTCTGAAAGGAATTAGATCAAATGACTATCCTAGATTATCATGGACATACCAAAAACATGACAAAATAAATTGCATGATATAGGGATAGAAAACTTACTTCACCAAGAAAATCGACAGCAATCACATAGACATGCGCATGGTAAGTGGCTCGATTTCTAATCTATAAGGTTTATCAAAGTGGAGCCACAAGGATGATCGGACTAGCCACAAGCGTGTGGACTATGTTGAGTCCTCATGACTCCAGCTTAGTCAAAGAGCCGACTTGAGTTGCGGGCAAGCGAATCGAGGTGGGTACTCTTGACACCAAAAAAGAAACTTTGGGATTGAGATGGGTGACTCGTACCGCGGGCTGACGGTCGGAGTGACGTTCATCTCAATACCATCCTAGATGATCCTATGCGGCCTAGGTCCGGCGGCAGGTTGTGTGTACAATAGTGTAGTGCTAAATGCAACGCATGCATGATAATTTATATCAAACAACACTTCAATAGTTTGAAAATAAACCATACATTCCTACACCTCTCTACAAAATAAAGGTTAGCAAACACTTCCCCTTATACCTCTCGTCCTGCAAAAACATTTAACACCTTAAATGTTAGGGACATACCTGAGATTCTCGCTACCAAAAAAACATATTTTCAACTAAAAGAGAAAATTGGCCAAAGTCCACTCAGAGTATTAACTTAAGTCCCCAGTGGAGTCGCCAAGCTATTGCGACCAAATTTTCGAGTGTGAACCACCTAGAGTTTGGCTAATGAATTGTTAAGCCTAGACTTAACTCGGGCTCTCTCAAGCCCATACCAATTCACGACTTAGGTTCAAATTTTTAACATGTAATTGATTTTCAATTAGGAGTCGCCACTAAACTATTTTTGGTGGGTCGATTAGAAACCCAAGTAACTGGAGATTTATTTTACTCCTACGAACTAGAGATTTATGAGTTTGGGGACTTGGTTACGCTAGATTTCTCTAACGCCCTTTCGGTACCTTTCTCTTTTATTTAAAAAAAAAAAATTTGCAGGCAGTTTGAATTGATGTTAAATATATTTCCCTAACATGTGAGACGATCATGCGGGTGCACAAACCACCAATTCAACATCCAACTAAAGCAGTGAATAAATTGCAGAACTTACCTCATGGTAACGAAAGTATCTACAGTGTTAGATCAAAATTCACATCAACAGTCCTAGATATGATTTCTATTTAACACGCAACTTCTTCTTTTTTGTTTTTATTTATTTAATGAGAGTCATGCATGCATGCTACTAATCTAAGATGATATGGCATGGCAATATGACCTAAGCTATATGACATGAGTAAAATAATTTCTAAAGAAATGCAATAATTAAATATACAATCTAAATTGGCTAATGACTTAATTCTAATGACGAGCAATTTCTAATTAAATTAACCTAACAAAAATCACTAAATGACGAGCATTGTATGAACCTAATTTTATATGACGTGCACAATGTTTTTATTTTCCTAATAAGCATGCAATCTATCATAATATGCAATGGCGTGCAAAGAATGCCCTAATTCTATTTTTTTTTATGAAATTCGAAATTAAAATTGCCAAATAATTAAACATGTAATTCAAATTTAAAACTAACATCCTAAATGAATGCATTTTTTTGGATTTATTTTTAAAAATTCGAAATAAAATCTCTATTCTAAATATGCAACATAACCCTAAAACAAGAAATATTATAAAACAAACCTAATCCTAACTCAAATATTTTTTTGGATTTTTTCTTTTATGAAAATAAGATTGGTTCAACCAACACAATGACATATTAGACCAAATAAGATTGATATCCATAAATTGACGAACCATATCTCGCGCATGAGATTGGGTTAGTCAATTTTTAAATAAATCGCGAATTGAATCTCGGGCGGGAGATCGGATTGGCGATTTTCCAAGCAATTGTGAGTCTGATTTCGGGCGCGAAAATCGGACTATCAATCCCTAATTTCATAGGCAATTTCATGTCGGAATCCCAATCATACATTAATGATTAATTCCATTAAAAAAAACTATAAAAGACATAAAAATAATAATAACAAAATAAAATAAAAACTACCTAATGTATTTTTCCTCTTTTTTTCCCTTCTAAGCTTTGTGCTCGTGGCGGATCACCAAGGATGACAAGTCACCAAGTGTGGCGGGTCACCGGTGTTCGGAGCTCCGGCGGGGACCGGCGGCAGGTGGATCGATGGTGAGCGGTCCGATGCGGTAGAGGAAACTCGGCAGTAGGGGGCCCAGTGAGGGGCAGAGCTCCTGGCAACAAGGGTCTTGGTAGCGGCGAGGGGCTCGGTGACCGGTTCAAGCGAGCTGTTGCAGTGGTGTGCTCGTGGTAGTGCAGGACCAGCAATGCTAACGTCGGGTCGCAGCAAGCGGAGCGGGCTGCAGCTCCGGTGCGGCAAATAGGGCGATGGCGTTGACAGAGGGGGCTCGGGATTCGTGGTACTACAGTCAAAGACAAAAAGCAGGGGCATTTTGGGTCGATGGTGATGCAACAGAGGGTGGAGCGGCTTGGGCGTCGTGGAAGGGTGGTTGGAGTGACGGTGGCCGATAGAGGGAGACACTGGCACTCGGAGGCACAACAACGTCGAGGGGGGACGAGTGGCTGAAGGCGTCGAGTGCAGGTGCTGGTACAGGTGCGGTGGGCTTCGGTTCGGTTGTAGATCCAAGTGCGGCTTTAGCAAGGTATCATCGAGGGAAACTCAAGTGGTTGCGGAGCGGCAATGCGGTGTCCAGCGGGGTGGCAGAGTAGCGGCACGAGCTCCTGTGGATCGGGTAGAGGTGTAGAGCAAGGCTCACGGAAGGGTGAGTGAAGGCGTCGACAAGGTAGCAGCAGATCGAGCAGTGGCGAACTAGGAGGAGTGGCGATGGTCGGCGTTGGTGGAGGCGCAGTGTTGCGGCAGCTTCCAACGGGTGAAGAGCGGTGTGCAGGCAGGCGTGATAGACGAATCTGCTAGGGAAGAAGAACACTGTTCTTCTTCTTCTTTTTTAATTATTTTCTCTCTCTTCCCGTCACTCTCACGTCCTCTCCCTCTACTCTCTTGACTTTTCTCCAAGCTTTTTCTTCTCTTTCTCTCAAAGAACCAAAGGAAACCCCTTCTTCGAAAACCAAAAACCCCCCTTTGTGTGGCCGTGTATTTCTATTGTGTGGCCCCCCTTGAACCCTATATGTTTTAATCTATTTATAGGTCCTGAATTAGGATTTTTAATCTTTCCAAATTGGTATCCACAAAGATTTGTTTTGCCGAACGCAATATTCATTTTGCCGAACGCAATATTCATTTTTCCTCTTGCTCTATCTGAAAAATTCATGATATCTTGGAAAATTTCAAATTCTTATTTTCACAAGATAATTTCTGATAAAAAAAAAGGGGGCTTGGGCCAATTTGCTCGCTTCGTGGACTTAGTCCGACCTATGAATTTAAAGCTCAGAACCACTAATTCAAACCCATTCGCCACCGGTCCAATAAATGCAAAAAATGCAAATGCACCTAGATCTATATGTTATGCAATTAATTAATTAACTAATATTTTTTTAGGGGTTAAAATTAATCCCTAATTTTTAGTACGATAAATAAATAAATGGGTTGCCAAAATTTAGGTGTCAACAAGATAATAGACAACCGTAAGGAACGTGGGAAGTGGGGACTTCGGTTGGGGCAAGCAACACGACATCCATGAATAGGGAAGAAGACCATTTTCGGTGATCCTCGTGACGTCGATCTTCGCCTCAATTCACGAGCAGCTTCCCAAGTGCCATCATAGCAGTGATCTTACAGTCTTGCCACTGCAACCGCAAGCCTATCTCCAACCATACAAGAAGGAACAAGTTCTTGGGACTCCTACACTTGCTTGTGGTCGTCCAAGTTCTCTCTGATGCTGAGCAAGCACTGGCATTAATCTAAATACTTGCTCTTGATCTCAGCAAGAAGTAACTCTTGATGTATTGTGACACCCCGAACCCTTCGCAGGTCGTCACCAGCGCCAATGATACACCTTATTACCTTTCTACTTTGAAGAAGTGTCATAATTCGCAGACACATTTTTAAAAAAAAAAACAAAACGGTCCCAGCGCGACTCATTAGCGGAAGCAATTTAAAACATCACCGTCTCTCCCTCTACCAACCATGATACAAATACACACCACTAATCACCATAATTTTATAAACAAGCCACGACACTTTATATACATATATATTTTCAAGATGGGACTTCTTTTGGGTTGGTACATCAAAAAGGAAAAGCTAGGACTCAGCCATGTCCAGCCTAAAACCTCAAAAAAGAACCATCGACCCTCTACATCACATGTGCACAACCCCCATCATAAGTGTCGGCTAACTATCCCCAAAAAGGATCCAGCTCCTACTCGTCGCGCACGGGTCTCACACCCAACCCAGTGCATCAGGCGGTGGCGGCGGCAACATCCCTCGCATCGCTCCATCTCGACGAACATGTACGGATATGAACTCCTGGATGATAGGGCCCCCAGCTAGACCCACGTCGTACATCACTAGACAGTGTACTCGAATAAAAGTCAGTCTAGGAAAGAGGGACAGTCTATCTCAGCACACTCGACCTCTACATCGGATCGTAAACCGTAAAATACACCCCGCGTGACGGCAGGAAGCGGCATACTGCTAATCTGAAATGTGGATCCCCAAAGGGGTGAGTACAACCACTCAGCAAATAATGAATCCAATAACAACTCAATGCATCAGGCAAATCCTACATGCATTGCAGGCGTTACTTACCTTGAAGCCATGCGCATACTATCATGCATCATCATATCAATTTATAACACATACATGTGTATCATCATCATGTCATACATGTCATCATCATCATGACATCATCACATTACACATGTCATCGTGCCATATCATATATCATGACATCATCATATTACACATGTCATCGTGCCATATCATATATCATCATCATCATCATCATCGTGCATATCATCATGCATATCATATCATGGGTGATCATCATTATTTCACATCACATATCATCATCATCATTATCATGCATATCATCATGCATATCATATCATGGGTGATCATCATTATTCACATTACATATCATCACCATCATCATCATCATCATGCATATCATCATGCATATCATATAATGGGTGATCATCATTATTTCACATTACATATCATCATCATCATCATCATGCATATCATCATGCATATCATATCATGGGTGATCATCATTATTTCACATCACATATCATCATCATCATCATCATCATGCATATCATATCATGGGTGATCATCATTATTTCACATCACATATCATCATCATCATCATTATCATCATCATCATGCATATCATCATGCATATCATATCATGGTTTAATTTCCACTTTTAGCTTTCAATTTGATCACCACATCACCTATTCCTCAAATCATCAATTTCATCATCCCCTCGGGCAAAGACCTCCGAGGCTTCCGACATTCAGCCTCCTAGGCCACCGGGCATCCGGCCCCCCCACATTCCGGGCATCTCGCATCTCAACTAGTATCACGAGGCATTCCCTTCAGGCAGGAACCTCCGACAGGGCTTCCGGCATTTACACTCCCTGGCTGGGCATCCCGCACCCAATCCTAGCATTGCGAGGCATTCCCTTTGGGCAAAGACCTCCAATAGGGCTTCCGGCCCCCCACATTCCGGGCATCCTGAATCTCCCAGGGAAATCCGGCAATGCATCTCTATACATTCCGGCCTCATCGTCCACCACAACCACTTCCTCACTTATCATTATCTACATTTACCATTATTTTGATCTCAATTTAACATGGCATATGGCGTGACATCAAACAAGTCATACTTGGCATAGGATTCACACATGCATCACAATTCAATGTCATACACACACCAATATCTCATCATACATGCAACAATGCATAATTATTTATTAATAAATTCAATGGAATTTATGGCAAATAAAATAATCCATTTTATTTTTATTTATTTTTTTTATTTATTTATTTTATAAATAAATATTAAATTCAATATCTATAAATCCCCAAATTATAAAAATTCAAGCAATCATTAACAAACCAATGGGATGACAAATTCATGCAAAATTCATGGCCAAATTGAATTTCACACAATTTCACAATTTCCACAAAACAGTACATAATATTCGATTAAAATATCCATACGGTCTCCAAAAATTACGAAATTTTACTGAGTTATAGCTAAGACATTTTCATACAAATTTTATGCAAAACTCCAAGCCAGATTCTTTTTAAATTATTTTATACAACCTCACGAAGCTTCTGGACCCATTACCGCATCGTCCAGTGCACATATCACCGAAATATTGACATTTCACCTACCTATTGTCTTTCGTTTTCTCTGAAATTTGGATATGTTATACATCAAAATATCATATACAAGTTTCATGCAGAGATATAAGTCAAATAACCAGAGTATAGTCATCATCTATGTCCTTGAAGTCTCGGGTATCTCGAAACACATCACCAGAATCATCATCTTCAAGATCTAGTTAAGTTATTAGGCTATACTTGTTCATTTCACTTCAAATTTGAGTATGTTTTATTTTAATATGTCTCCTACAACTTTCATGAAGAAATCAAAGTGAGATTCTCAAAAAAAACCAACATGCAACCACGAATCCAGCAAGAGGTCAGTAAAAACTCTCCAGATCTGAGGTCTCCGTAGGATGAAACTTTAACCCCTCAAATCTCCATCATTTTCCACTAAATTTCAGTATGTTTTAGTTCAAGATGTTAGCTACAAATCTCATGAAGAAATAGAAGCCAAAATTGGACTCTAAATACACATGCAAGCTCAAACAAATTACTGACTCACACGATCCGAACACAAATAGTCACACCATTCACACACAACTCATCCATGCTTCGGTTTTTCTCACTTAAACACTCAAAGATTCAACATGCAAACAACATACAAGCATGCAAGAGAAGCTAGAGGACTCCCACTTGCCTCTAGACCGGTCGGTTGACGGCATAGGGCGGCGAACACGGCGGCACACGGCGGATGGACGGCGGTTCCCTCCTCCTTTCTCTCTCGGCCGCTCCTCCTCTCTCTCGAAATCTCTCTCTTGCACAACTCTCTCTCTCTCTCTCTCTCTCCTTGGGCGAGCAAATGGCCGGCCACCCTCTCTCTCTTCCTTCTTATACCCCCTAGAGCTCATCATTACTTGCCTTAACCACGGCCAATGCATGGCCTTCTCCTTTGCCACTTGTCTTATCGAATTTTGAATTGGGTTTGGGCTTCTTGGGCTTGGGCCATCCAGCCACTCTTGGCCCTCCCCTTGCTCGATGGCAGCCCACTTGTGGGCTTCAATGGGCCGGCCAACTTGGCCCATTAAAGTTCCACTCTTGGGCTTATAGCCCAATCGAATTTTTACCCTCTTTTTCCTTTTTCTTTTTTTGAATTCTTCTATAAATATTTTTAAATTTCAATTTTCATCTTGGCCAAAGTCTTGGGGCATCTTGTTTATTGAAATTTAATTTATAAGGTGCATGGCCAAGCATAAATTATTAATCTATCAAATTTAAATTTTCACAATCATATGCACAAATCATCTAATTAAAGACTAATGGCTAAAGCATAAGCCATGGAAATTTTTATCACCTAATTAGGAACTTTAACACACCTTATGGCTGGGCTTTGAATTTTGGGATGCCACATGTACATTCTAGTGTTTTGTTCTTGGCAGGTCCTCCTTGTATTGCATGGGTTTTTGTGTATGAATTATTGTGGCCCATATGATATGATTTATTATATGGTTTAATAATTGTTGAAATGCTATAAAAAAAAATATTTGTTATGAGAAGTTTTTTTTTTGGGTAAAGATTGGTTGTGAGAAGTTGCGACTCTAATAAAACAAAATGATATAATCCCCAAGGGAAGTTACTGTTTTTATGAAGAGGTGCCACTTTTATGAAAGTTAAAAGGCGCTTTGATGGAAGGCACCTATTGATAGAACGTATAAATAGAGTCTGGTCCTCTCTCCACCTATATGAACAATAATAACTGAAAAGAACTTGGTATACTCTCCTCCATCGATAGAATACATTAAAGAATAGTGGATTATGGGAAAGAAATCGGATTTCTTCATTTGATTCAAGTTCTTCAGTTTTCCACAACGATTATCATCAAGGGTAATACTATGGATAAATGTACGTCTTCATCTATTTGTGAAAATCATGAAGATCAAAGATCACTGTTTTCTTTTAAATTTTTGCATCAAAGAATTATATGTATCATCTATCAATTGGTATCAGAGCATGGTTTATGATCTCATGATTTTTCCGTTTATAGAAATATTATGATTTATGTATGATGATTCGTTGAACGATCCTGTTCGTATTATTTGTTGTTGTTGAAATGTTTTCGGAGGGTTCTGTCAAAGAAAACCCGAATGATGGAACATTTTTATGAAGAAAAGGATGAAAATGGCTAGAGAGGGCTACCGAAGAAGAAATGGCCGGCAAAATCGCAGCGGAATAGTGAAAAATGGCGAAGAAATTCATTCTAGGCTCGAGGAAGAGGTGCATGGGCCTCACGTGGGTGCTGCAGTTGTAGGCACGTGAAACCCACGCGCCACGCGCAGCCACACGCACGCCAATTGCTGGTGCATGGGGCCCATGCGCGCGGAACTGCCTCGGCAGTTGCTAGGTGCGTGGCGAATGGCACGCATGCAGGCCACGCACCTGTGTGGCGGATGGCAAGTGCTCTGAACACACCTGACGTGCTGCGGTGTGCCTTTTTACTTCTTTGCCCCTATGCCATTTTAAAATTATAGTTTTGCCCTCCTCTTTGATGGTTATTTATAGTTATGCCCCTTTCCGCTTTAAAAAGGAAAATTACAGCTTTGTCACTACGCTATTTATTTATTGTTATGCCCCTGTTTATTTATAATTACAATTCTGCCCTTACTAATTATTTACCATTTTGCCCTTGGATTTTAAATTTATGGTTTGCCTTTATGCTTTGATTACGTTTGTGTCCTTGTGTGCAATTTGGTAAATATTAGTATTTTACAATATTAAAAATTCATATTATGAATGGTTTATTAGTCACCAAAGTGGCCAAACCTTGAAGTCTTTTGAATTTTTTATATTGTAAATTATTTTATTCAATTACCTATGATTAATTGATGCTATATATAAATTTGATATGTTTCATATCATTATTGGTGTTATGGATATATTAAAGTTCATTTATTATAAGAACTTAGGAATTAACCCAAAGGTTAATTATTTTCTTATAATCCATGAACATGATAGTTGTTAATTAATATGACTTGCTAAATTTTTTTATTTGATGACCTTGGAACCCCCGTATAGTTGGCAGCCGACGAGGTAAACTAGGGGCAGCGCTAGCCCAGGACCCACCACCAGGGCGCCACACTTAAGAACCCCTAACGACAGTGGTGAAATTCGAACTCCCCCCCTCCCGGATGAGGGTGAGAGCGCGAAGCCAGCGCTACCGTTGTGCTTGTGGCCTTATTAAATTTGTTTGTATATCCAAAGATAACAAGTAAATTTTAATAAGATATATTTACAATTACCAAATAAAATTTATTAGAATCATTATGGTTCATATATATTTGTATATCATAGGATCACCCAAATGAGAACTATGATGTACATGTGTAGTTTAGTTTGAATTTGATTAGGTGATATTCTCAATGCATTAATGTATGAGTATTTTCTTGCATATTTGCAGTATCTGTACATGTTTCACTTCATTCACATGCTTCATCAGTTCCTTTATTCAATGGGATGAATTTTCCTGATTGGAGTGAACAAGTCCAGTTTCACTTAAGTGTCATGAATATTAATTAGCGCTTCAAGTTGAGAAACCAACTACTATTACTAATGAAAGTAGCGGTAATAAAAAGTTTTTCCATAAAACTTGGGAAAGATCAAATAAACTAAGCTTAATGTTCATGTGAATGACAGTTGTAAACAACTTAAAAACTTCTATTCCCAAGACTGACAATGCTAAGAAATTTATGAAATTTGTGCAAGAAAGTTCTCAAACTACTGATAAGTCACTTGCTGGTACATTGATGAGCACACTAACCGCCATGAAATATGATGGTTCACATACCATGCATAAGCATATACTTGAGATGACAAATTTAATAGCAAAGTTAAGAATTTTAAGAATGAACGTGGATGAGTACTTTTTAATACAGTTTATACTTAATTTCTTGTCTCGTGAGTAATATGGGTCATTTCAAATAAATTACAATACTATAAAGGATAAGTGAAATGTGAATGAATTGACTAGTATGCTAATTCAAGAGGAAATAAGGATAAAGAATCAAAAGGCTCATTATGTTCATCTCTCAAGTCATCAAGAAGTTCAAAAAGAATTTCAAAAGGAAAGGTGGAAGGAGCAAGAAGAAAGTATTACACATCCTAAATGACTCTTCAAAGGCTTCTCAAATCCACAAGAAGGAACACAATTTTATTAAGTGTCTGAAACGTAAAGCTTGGTTTTAAAAGAAAGGTAAGTCTTGTGTTTTAGTATGTTTTGAATCAAACTTTACTAAAGTTCCTCATAATACTTGGTGAATTGATTCCGGTACCACCACTCATGTATCAAATACAATACAGGGATTTCTTACGATCCAAACCATAAAGCCAAATGAAAGTTATGTGATTATGGGGAACATAAACAAAGCTCTAATTGAAGGCATTGGCACTTACCGTTTGATCTTAGATACTGAGCATTATTTGGATTTGTTTCAAACCCTTTATGTACCTACATTTTCTCGCAATTTAGTTTCTTTGTCAAGACTTGATGTAGCAGGATTTTATTGTAAGTTTGGTTCTGAATCTTTTAGTTTATTTAAGAGTGATACTCTTATTGGAATTGAAACTTTATGTGATGGTTTTTACAAATTTAGATTTGATAATACTTTTGTTAAGACATTAATGACCTTGCATCATAATGTTGGCATTAAACGAAGTTCGGTGAATGGAAATTATGCTTACTTGTGGCATAAATGTTTGGGTCATATATCCAAGGAAAGAATGCAAAGATTAGTGAAGAATGAAATTCTTCTAAATTTAGATTTTATTGACCTTGGAGTGTGTATTGATTGTGTTAAAGGTAAACAAACAAAGCACGCTGAGAAATGTGCCACAAGAAGCACAGAGCTTCTTGAATTATACATACTTTTACATATGTGGTCCCTTCGATGTTCCATTTTTTGGTAAGGAAAACTATTTCATCACATTTATTAATGATTTTTCACGTTATAGTTACATTTATCTATTGCATGATAAGTCTCAATCATTGAATGTACTTGAAGTGTATATTAAAGATGTTGAGAGGTAATTAGATAGAAATGTGAAAATAGTAAGATCGGATAGATGCGGTAAATATTATGGAAAGTATGATGAATCGGGACAATGTCCACGTCAATTTGCTAAATTCCTTGAAAGACATGGCATTTGTGCTCAATACACAATACCAACCATGACAAAATGGTGTAGCAAAAAGACGTAATCATACTTTAATAGAAATTATTAGGAGTATGATGAGTAATTCATCTTTACCCTTGTCTTTGTGGATGTATGCTTTAAAGACTTCTATGTATTTATTAAATAGGGTTCCTAGCAAGGCAGTTCTAAATACTCTCTTTGAACTATGGACGGGAATGAAACCTAGTTTATGACACATACATGTTTGGGGTTGTTTAGCAGAAGTAAGAATTTACAATTCACATGAAAAGAAATTGGATTCAAGAACGACCGGTGGTTATTTCATTGGTTATGCAGAGAAATCCAAAGGGTATAAATTTTATTGTCCTAATCATAGTACAGGAATTGTTGAATCTGGAAATGCTAGGTTCATTGAGAATTGTGACATTAGTGGAAGTGAAAGAGTGCGTGATGCTTGCATTCAAGAAGTAAGGGTAGAAGTTTCTATATCCAAAGCTTTTAAAGTTGTTGTTACTGATATTATAGTACAACATAACAATAATCAAGAACAACAAATTAATGAACAAAAACTTCATAAGAAGATCTCAAAAAGAAATGAGGTTGGCTATTTCTGATGACTATATGGTTTATCTACAAGAGTTATAAATTGGCTTAGGAATTGGAAATGATCCGGGTTCATTTTCCCAAGCCATGGAATGTGAAAATTCTAATGAATGGTTTAATACCATGGAATAAGAGTTAAAATCCATGAATCAAAATCAAGTTTGGGATCTTGTTGAATTGCCTAAAGGATGTAAAAATGTTGGGTGTAAATGGGTCTTTAAGACCAAGCGCGACTCAGAAGGCAATATTGAACGACATAAAGCTAGACTTGTTGCAAAGGGTTTCACGCAGAAAGAATGCATTGACTATAAAGAGACATTTTCACTAGTCTCTAAGAATGACTCACTTAGAATCATTATGGCTTTGGTGGCTCATTATGACTTGGAGTTACACCAAATTGATGTAAAAACCGCTTTTCTTAATGGGAATTTATAAGAATATGTTTATATGGATCAACCTGAAGGCTTTTCAGTTAAAGGAAAGGAATACATGGTATGTAAATTAAAGAAGTCAGCATATGGACTTAAACAAGCTTCCCGACAATAGTATCTTAAGTTTAATGATACCATAACTTCATTTGGATTTAAGGAAAATGCCATTGATCGATGTATATATATGAAGATTAGTGGGAGCAAGTTTATTTTTCTAGTTCTGTATATTGATGATATTTTCCTTGCTGCTAATGATCTTAGTTTGTTACATGAAACAAAGAAGTTTCTCTCTAAGAATTTTGAAATGAAGGATATGGAAGAGGCAACATATGTGATAGGAATAGAAATATTTCGTGATAGATCACAATGATTATTAGAATTGTCTTAGAAAGCCTACATTGAGAAAATTTTATAGAGATTTAATGAGTAAATGTTAAGCAGTAATAGTTCCAATTCAAAAATGTAACAAATTTAGCCTTATGCAATGTCTGAAAAGTGAACTGGAACTAGAATAAATGAAAAATATTCCTTATGCATCTATTGTGGGGAGCTTAATGTATGCACAAATTTGCACCAGACCAGATATAATTTTTCCTATCGGAATGTGGGGCAAGTATTAAAATAATCTTGGAATGGATCATTGGAAAGTTGCAAAGAAAGTTCTTGGATACTTGTAAGGAACGAATAATCATATGTTCACTTATAAAAGATTCGATCATCTCGAGGTGATTGTGTATTCAGATTCAGACTTAGCCGGATGTGTCAATACAAGAAAATCAACGTTTGGTTGCTTGTTTCTTCTGGTTGGAGGGGCAATTTTATGGAAGAGTGCGAAGCAGTCAGTTATTACTGCATCTACTATGGAAGCTGAATTTTTGGTATGCTTTGAGGCCACTATTCATGGATTATGGCTGTGGAATTTTATTTTAGGGCTCGTGATTGTCGACAATATTGCCAAACCGCTGAAAATTTATTGTAAGGGTGCTAAGCATATGTAGATCAAATACTTGTCTGTTAAAGAAGAAGTTTAGAAATGAAGAGTGTCAATTGAGCACATTAGCACCAATCTTATGATAACAGATCCCTTAACAAAAGAATTGCCGCCCAAAACATTTAATGAACATGTTGAAAAGATGGGCATGATTAGACGTCATTAATGTTTGTATTATGATTGTATTAATTTTATGCATTTGACACTTTGAACTCATTTAGATGCTTTTAATATTTCTTTTTTTCTATTTAGTATACATTATGAAAATAGATTAATGTCAAATAGGATAGTTTCTAAAAAGACATTATAGTTGGACTATTACTATACTTCTCATTTATGGATCATGTTAAGTAAAGTGCTATAGTTGTAGTGCATAGAAGGGACTATACAACCGCTATGACTCGCATTAGTTTTCTTTACTTAATTATGATTATTATGTAATTGTCAATTTAATGAAAATTTTATAACATAATCTTATTGTGCACATTACGGTCTTTATTAAATCATGAAAGGAAAATAATATGAGCCAAGTGGGAGAATGTAAGAATTATTGTGGCCCACAAGATATGATTTATTAAATAGTTTAATAATTGTTGAAATACTATAAAAAATAAATATTGGTTATAAGAAGTTGCAACTTTAATAAAACGAAATGGTGTAATCCTCAAGGAAAGTTACTGCTTTTCCGAAGAGGTGCGACTTTTATGGAAGTTAAAAGGCGCTTTGATGGAAGGCACCTATTGATAGAACGTATAAATAAAGTCTGATCCTCTCTTCACCTATATGAACAATAATAACCAAAAATAACTTAGTATTCTCTCATCCATCGACAGAATACATTAAATAATAGTGGATTATGGGAAAGAAATCGGATTTCTTCATTTGGTTCAAATTCTTTGATTTTCCACAACGATTGTGATCAAGGGTAACACTATGGATAAATGTACGTTTTCATCTATTTGTGAAAATCATGAAGATTAAAGATCACTGTTTTCTTTTAAATTTTCGCATCAAAGAATTATATGTATTAACTAACATTTTGCTGAATTTTCAACGAAGAACATGGTTTGCGAGCATTGTTGCGTTGTCTATCAAGTTTTTGTTTTGCTAGTTCACCCCCACCACACATGGCCACCATTGGAAGAGAGCCATCATATAGAGGAGATGAGAGTGGAAAAAAGTGATCTGGGCCCACCGGTCAATAAGTCAACAGAAGGAGAGAGAAGGTTGTCCTCTTTGAGCATCCCTCGACGTCACCGCAGCTCCTTCACCGACAATGTTACTGCAGCTCAACCGCTAACTTCGTAGCTGCTGTCCTCCACCCATGGCTACCCGTCCCCGCATCTAGCCGAGCACTACCACGCACCGCCATCACCCATTGAGCGGATTCCGTTTGGTTCAAATTTAGTAACATTATTTGCGAAATTAGGTAATTATCCTATCTAAATTTATTAGGATATTTTATTGTTTAATGCATGCTTTTCAATATCTTACGTGCATATTTGAATTGTTGGCGTATTCCCAATTAGGGTTATTTGCCTAATTCGCAACCGCACTCTGATTTTTTTACTTTATCTATAAGGCTTTAGATAGAATAATTAATCAAGCGAGAATAAAATTGATATTTTAATATTTAAGGCTTAAGATCAATTTATCCATTTTATTAGCGAGAAAATCAAGTTTGATTTAAATATTATTCCTTGATCTGAACGATGTATGATATCTTTGATGATTCTGAATGGCTTGGTGCTTGCTTCGTCTTGATTGCTTTATTTATCCTGAAATATGTTTGAGTTAGATTAGGTTCATATTAGAATATCGCATGCTTTAGGGTAATTTGCATATTTAGACTAAGCATTGTATTTATTCTGATTTTTTGAAAAAAAAAATACCAAAAACATAAATTTAGGATGTTAGATTGCCGTTCATTAATTTAATTTGCAATTTTAATTTCGAATTTTATATAAAAAATTTAGAATTAGGGTATTCTTTGCGCGTCATTACATATTAGGATAAAATTGCACGTAGTTTAATTCTAGATATTATTTCTAATTTACTATAGGTTTAGATATTTTTAGGTAGATTGCACTAGAGATTTCTAAATTATGATAACATTCTAGTTTAAATTAGGGTTTGGTTTAACCTAATTCCAAATATAAATTGGATGATATCACAATCTTGATAGACTTTTTTTTAGCAATATTCTAATTTTGAATTTCATGAAAAATGCCAAAAAAAAATCATCTTAGAATAAATAAATTCCAATCTCTAGGATAGATTGCATACTTATTAAGAAAACACAAAAAAAATATTATGTGTACGTCATCTAGAATTAGGTTCATGAAATGCACGTCATTTAGTGATTGTCTCTAGATCCATTTAGTTAAAAAATTCCCGTCATTAGAATTAGGTCATTTGGTTATATTGCATTGCATATAGATTATATTTTATTAAACAAGAGAAATTCTTTAAAAAATTGAGTGATTGTGTGTTACTTTAAAAAACCTAGGGCTTTTTATTTGAATTTTGAATTAACATTGCAAATGCTTTCGTTATTACGAGGTAAGTCCTGCAATTTATTCACTACTTTATCTGGGTGTTAAATTGATGGTTTGCGCACCCGTATGAATACATCATGTGTTAGGGAAGTGAATTAAAATTAATTCAAGTTGTCTGCAAAATATTTTTTCGAAATAAAAAGAGAAAGGTACCGAAAGGGCATTAGAAAAGTCTAGTGTAGCCAAGTTCCCGTACCCAAAATCTTTGGTTTATAGGAGTAAAATAATTCTCAAATTATTTTACTTAGGTGTCTAATCGACCTACCGAAAACCGATTAGTGGCGACTCCTTTTTGCATGCTAGATATTTGAACCTAAATCGCGAATTTGTATGGGCTTGGGAGAGCTCAGGCTAAGTTAGACTTAGTAGTCCATTAGCCTAATTTTAGATGGTGCATCCAAAATTTAGGTCGCGACAACATTCGATATGGCTAACCATGTAGAGGTGACACATAATTCAAGATTCATTTTTCTCTAAATTACTAGAAAATCTTGCAGTGGGAGTTATAGCAAATGCAGTGCCATTGTATATAAATGGGAGAATTACAAAAAAAAAAATTAAATATATTATAATTGTGCTAATTCAGTCATAATTTTTTTGACCAATTTAACCCTAAACCCTTTTTGTATTAATTCTAGTTCAGTCTATCCGGCTAACATTGGCTGGCTAGCGTTGACGGCATTTCACAATTTTTTATTATATTTTTAATATATATTTTTTATTTATTATTTTCACCCTTCCCATAGGGCTAGCGGGGATTGTCGGCTGATCCTTGTTAGCCACAGGCATATTAAAACTACTCCTCTTTGAACACCCCAATGCAACCATCTCTCCTTGATGTCCAAGTACTCGTATTGTGTATCCTCCGTTTTATAAAGTAAAAAAAAAAAACACCATGTACATTGACGGACCAATATTTATTTTTAAAAATAATTAACTAAAATAAAAAATTAGATCTATTGAGAATGACACATATAAATATTATTAATATGTCACATCACGACATACATTGAACTTATATGTCAATATTGATTTTTTTTTTTTTTGGTGAATAAGATGGTCGAGAAGCAACAACTAATGGCATCCGCATTAATTGTACCATGTTAAGTGAGATTATGTTCTATGAATTATTTGTGCAGTCTTAAACGTCATCTTTAAACTCTATTGCATTCTATTTATCTCACGAGATGTTGGGCCACATGGGATTCGAGCTACCAACCATTAAATGCGGCCTTCCTTGCAAAACTATCTCATGTTGTTATTTTACTCGGTTCATGAATCTGCAGGTTGCCGGTTTCCTCTTGTAATAAACAGAAAGCAAAATTTAAAAAAAAAATTAAAAATCCTTTGGCGTTCCATATGGGGTCAAACCAAATTTACATTCCTCAAGTGAAGGTTCAATTTTGCTATATTCCCTAATGCTTTTCATACGAGACTTTCAATAGCAAGAGTTAGAATAGCATTGGATGTGACAGCAAGAACAAAGTGGAATCCATCTTTACTTGGAGATCAAGGAGGGATGGTTGCTGGTCAATTTATTTTGTTTGAACACTTTCTATAACTTGTCTTTTAACTCTGCACCGTTCCCACAAAAGACACGCCAAAGGGTCGACAGGAATCAACATGGTTTATAGTCACAAAAGACACTGGAATAGTCTGGATGGATTGGAGTCCCAGATACGCTGAAACACACGTGCCAAGTAATCATAGAATCAAAATACCAATAGCCTCCTAAGCCAAATGGACACTCACTGACTCCATACATCCTTAATGAATTGACTCAAACACAGGTAGGAAGAGACATGAAAATCTACCATATGGGGTTTTAACAATGATGAACACATTCTATTTTCGTCATTACCTTTGGTGATTACAGCTCGTGGGCCAAACCCAAATTGACTAATTCAACATAAAACATGGCAAGGGTGGACGAAAATCAACATGGGTTATGTCGCTGCCTATCCTTGGGGAAGGGAATAGGTTTAAGAGTATTGCCTAAAGACGAGCCTCCGGCCCATAATCAGGCACTGGCTTTCCCAAGCCCATTTTGGATGTTCAAATTGAGAGTATGAAAATTTTATAAAAAATGAGTTGCCACTAACTTATCAAGGTCGACTAGAAATCAAGTAATACATAGGAGTGTACCTTACTTCCTATACAACTAGAAAATTTAGGATCGATGATTTAATAGTGCCATTTCGATACCTAAACTTGTTCATTTAAAAAAAAAGATTTTTTTTGTTAGGTAGTTTAGATTTATTTTATACCTTATTAACATGTGAGGTAATTATATAGGTGCACAATCATTAACATAATTATCTGCCATCAAAAGAAAAAATTAATAGATTGAAATACTTAACATTAAAGAAAAGATAAATGCTAACCCTAATTACACTAAAAAAAAGCTAGAATCAATGTATCAATATTGCACAATCAAGGGAAATTGTCTCTTAGAACAATTAAAATTCTAAGGTAGAGCCAAAGGGCTTGTTTAATTTAAAACATGATTTTCACCAAGGATTTTCACACATTTAATGATTTTCAACCTACCAGCCAACCCTCTCTTCTAGCTAAATGAAGGCTCATTGATTGCAAACATCCTCGATGAAGCGAGACAAAGACAAGTAAGAAGAGCCACCCTCCATCAAAGCTTTCCTACTCTTCTCGCTCACTTCCTTCACCTTCTTCCTTTTCTCCCTAGCCTCCTCGCCCTCCATTAACTTCCTTATCCCTCTCTCTATTTCATTTGCCATTACGACATCGTCACTACATGTGACCAGATCTCTTCGATAATCCATCTTGATCTCCGCCGCGAGACCGAGCTCCACCACCAAGTGGAATGCGTTGAAATGTTGCTCCGCATACTGGGGCCATGCGGCGACCGGCATGCCAAACCATATGCTTTCTAGGGTGGAGTTCCATTCGCAGTGAGACACAAACCCTCCGATGGCTGGGTGGGCCAAGATTGTGACCTGTGGGGCCCACCCGATCACTCTCCCAACCCCTGCTGTCCTATTAAGAAAACCCTCGGGCAGGACCTCTGCAAGATTTGCGTAGTCTTGGGGGGCTTCTAGCTCGCCCTTCGCCGGAGGCTGTCGTAAGGACCACAGGAAGCGGTACCTGCTCCGCTCTAATGCGTACGCAATCTCTTTTGCCTGGTGCTCGTCGAAGCAGCCCACTCCCGAAGCACAGGAACACCACTAACGCATCTGGCTGCTGGTCGAGCCAGTCCACGATCTCGAAACCCTTTTTGCTCTCAACGTTGATGTTTAGTATGGGGCCCACGGAGTACACCGTAGATGCTCCAAGGCTGGCCAGGGCTTCCACAGCGTGCGGTTCGAGCTCAGCGAACGTATTTACCAAAATTCCATTGGTTTCCCTATACCTCAGGGGGATGTCCAAGAATATCCGGCAGTCTTCTTCCAAAAACACTTCCAAGGGCAAGAACTTGGCGGCAGGCAGCGGGTTAGCTAAGCACGGTAAGTCCAGCACGGCGTCAGAGCCCTTGAGCCTGGTTGGGTCCATGTGTTGCTCGTCTCGGAGAGACTGGAGGTGCAGCGTGACTCCGAGGAACGCCGCACCTGATGGGAAGAAAATGTAGGAAGGGACGCCGAACTCGACAGCCACGTCAATCATTGAGGTGCAAAACACGTCAAGGACAAGCCCAGCAAGCCGTGGCGACCCTTGGGCAGAGAGCTCAGCGATAGCTTCTCGGAGGTCGGCTTTGTAGCTCTCCATGAAGTGATAGACGAAGGCGAAGAAAGACGTCCTCGGGGAGTGGCTTCGCCTAGGGAGGAGGACGAAGCGGATGCGGTCAGCCACGGAGGCGGTGAGCAACCCGATGTGGGAATCAATCTCCGAGTTGAAGCGGAACTTCATGATGAGGACGGTGACGGAGAGCCGACCGTCACGGTTGACGAGGAGCTTGGCCATCTCCACCATCGACACCAGGTGGCCGGAGCCCGGACACGGGATGAACACGAGCTCGATTTTAGCACTCATAAAGACGATGATGCCTCAAAAAATTCTTCTTTTCCTAGCTAAGTTCCTCGTTGTGCGTCAGCTGTGCGGTTGTCGCTGGAGGAGAAAATAAAAGCAAAACGAAGATAGGATAAGATAAAGGCAGTCAGGATTGGCGGATGGATAGAATAAGATAAAGGCCCTAAGGATGGGCGGATAGAATACAAAAGATAGCCTTCATCCTATTTCTTTTCACTTGAAGATGGGATCTCTAAGGCCGTCCATGACAAAATTTCTATTCTAAAAATTGATTTTTGGCCAAAAATTGATTTCTCAATTTCTATTCCCTAGACAAGTTTCTGAGCAAAGAAACCCGTTTGATAACGACTCAAAAATTCTTTTTTTGGAAAAATCCATTTGATAACAGAATAAAATTCCTATTTATAGGAATTGAAATTGATTAGATAACAATATAGAAAATCTTCAAATACAAAATAATAGTTGAAATAATACTAAAACAATAGAGGAAACCCTCAAATACAAAATAATAGTCGAAATAATACTAATACATTACAAAAGTTGAAAATACAATTTCATGGAATTTTTGGAATATTATTATCCCTTGTCATTTTATTAGTAATGGTTTTCCTAAGCGTATTTATTTGGTTTCTCTCCTCGGTCAATATATCGTTTGCAAGCTCATCCTGCGTAGGTTCAGACAAGTATTACGAAAGCATGAATATGGGTGTCATCAATGGCACCTATATAGCCTTGTCATTTTATCAAAGACTAGTATTATACAAGATTATCAACAAAATAAAATTGATGGTGTAAAGGAATATATGAGAATTATACCTTGAAGTAACGTTTATGGTTAGGAACCAATTGAGGGAAGGTTAGTTTATTTTGATTCTCGAATTGAATCATTCTAGTTGCTCATCCCTAATTTTTTTTATTGTTGCTCAATGTTAATGGCCCTTGCATAGCAAAAAGAGAGATTCTCTTTAATCTTTTGCCTTCGAATTAAAATTCAAGATTGTGTAATAATCTAATTATTTTGATTTTGCAAGAATTTTGAATCTGTAAAGAAACAAGGTTAAATTTCTAGGCACATTTTTTATTCATCTATTGCGTAAGAATTTTTTATTCAACTACCATGCGCATGCCCTTTCTAGGAGGAAAGAGCCCCATTGTTTTCAAGTAAGCATTTAAGAACTTTGGTCGTTTTTTAAAATTGAGGACCCATTTCATTGTCTTTCATCCTAATGAGGAAGTTATCAAAAAAAAAAATTGAAAAAAAAAAACACAAGCAAAATAAGAAAAAAAATTAGCAATAATTTGTGAAGTTGTTATGAGTGAATTAAGTTAGCAAGAAAGCACAAGATTCTTTTATATTGTTTGATTTTAGTTTCTGATTTTAATATCAGAAACTGAGAAGTTAAAAATTCCAGTTTCTGATTTCTTTGATTTCTCTATTTCTAAAATAGAAATCTATTTCAAAAATAGAGAAATCAATTACGTTACCAAATGGATTTTTGTTCCAAATCTATTCCGGAGAACAGAGAAATAGAAAAATAAAGAAATAGAAATTTTGCCATGCGCGCCCTAAGATTCTGAACAAGGGCTTGTATATTTCGTGTCGACAAATTTATTGCGAATTTAAAAAGGTGGGAAAGGTTTGAGGACATCAAGAAGCTCTCGACCCGTAATTATCGCCTAAAGGTCTCTTATTGTTAACAAGAGAAAAAAATATATATATTAGATAAGTCATTTTACAAAAGTACAATTGAGTTCTGAAATTTTTTTAAAAAATATAATCTAGTTTTAAAACTTATCAAATTGATTCAATCAAGTCATTTTGTCAATTCCGTCCAATTTAACTAACGGAAAATACTAATGTATTTTATTTTATTACTTTTTAAAGATATGTGGCACCCACTAGGTGCCAAATCCACAAAAAAAAATTTAAAGAAAAACAAAAAAATTTTGATTAATAAATAAAAAACAAAAAATTAAAAAAAAAAAAAGAATTAAAAAACAAACTCACCCACAATTTGGCTAAGCCCTCGTCGATGGTCGCCACCATAATCGTTGAGAAGGGCCAGCAAAGGTTGCCTAGTGACTCTCCCCAAGCAAGCCATTGGCGGCCCCTAATGAGGGCTTGCTAGCTTAGATTTGGGAGAGCGCGCAACCCTCATGGTCATCGGCCTTTTGTAGGTCCAAACGACCACCATCAGCCCTTTCCAACAACTATGGCAGCAGCAACTATTGAGGGCTTGGCCAAGCCGTGGGTGATTTTTTTCCTTTTTTTATTTTCTACTTTTATCCTTTTATTTTTAATATAATTATGTTCGTATTTTTTTAAATTTTTTCTGATGTGGCGCTTGTGGGTGCCATGTCCTTGCCATGCATCTTAAGAAAGTAACAAAATAAGATACGTAAGCATTTTCCATTGGCTAAATTGAACAGAGTTAACATAAGGATTTGATTAAACCAATTTCATAAATTTTACGACTTAATTGCACATTTCATGACAAATTTTAAAACTTCCTGTGCACATATCCTAAAACATATTAACATGGTAGAATTTTGAGGTCGAGTTCATCTTTGTTTCTTTCTAGATTTTAGATACTATAGTCGTTTTGCTTATGGATAACAGGTCTGCATCAAATAACATAGAAGTTCAATTGTAAACTGTATTCAAATTGGCCTAACACGCAAAATCAGCTGGACTTTAGAAGACGGGGGCCTTAAGGTCGCTTAAATTTTCAAGACTGAGATGCTTGAGGCCGACCTTTATCCAAAATTCTTGCTTGGCCAGATGAGTATGTGTGCGATGCATATGTGGGGTTGGTTACATTTCGGAAAGAAATTGACGGCAAGGTAAGAATATTTAGCGCTAGTACCATACAGGAAATGTGAATCTGGCCAAAACAGAAAGGAGCAGAGGAAAAACTAGACTAGTATTCTCGATTGGAACATGGATTTTCATGGTTGAATCGGGCAAGATATTCTTGGCTATATGGGATATATTCAAGGTTGACTACAAGGGGCATATATGGGGCCTGAGGATGACAAAACAGGAGAAAAAACAAAGAAGAATATTGTGAACTCGCAGTATAAAACACAAGCAAGTGTCACTGGACGATCAATTACTCTCGATCACTCGTAGGCTGACCCGTGCGGCCTTAGGATTTTATCCCTAAGCAGCCTTTCAACACTCGACTCACAAAGATCTTAGAGAGAGAAACTTCTAGAGAGAGAAGCTCTGGTTTTGTATTTCACTTGTGAATGAGATGGATTACAATGAGGGGAGGAGACCCCTTTATATACAAATACAAGACAAACTATATCCGTAGATCTCTCCTCGATCTAACGGTAGAGATTGTATCTCCCCAACTACCAACTACCCGCATATATTACATAACGGTACAATTACTATATTGCCCATCCCCAAGAGTATTTTAGAAGACTCAAGAAAACCCTAGCAGACGGGATACAAGCCGAGGGTCAGAAGTGTCATGCTCGTCCAATAAGAACCTCTTGGATGGGCTTTCTTTCGGGCTGTGACATTCTCCCCCACCTAATCAGGCAATGCCCTCGTCGCGTCTCCGGCATGAAAGGCTTTGATCTCCTTCTTGAATTGCCAAAGACTTTCCGCAGGCTCTCAACTTGCTTCACTCTCCATAAGACCCTTCCATCGGATAAAATATTCTTGCTTAAGTGCGCAATACCGCTTCCATATGACTCGATCCACCATGATGCTCTCGACTTCTCGATCATATGAGATTTTTGCCCCGAATGGCACCTATTATGACTCTCCTCGATCCGAATCTTCCTCACTAACTTGGAAAACCGGATGTATCTTGAGTTTTGGTGGTAACTCCAGCTTGAATGCAACCTTCCCGACCCGTTGTAGTTGACGGATCAACCCCTTGTACACGTCCTTATATCGAAGCACCATGTGTAGCTTGGACAACACTTGGTCCCCGACCTGGAACTCCACGTGCCGTCGCTTCTCGTCGGCCCACTTCTTCATGCGCTTGGAGGCCTTGTGTAGACACGCCCTTGTCAAGTCGGCCTGCTCTCGCCAATCCTTGGCGAACTTGTAAGCGGGTAGACTAATCCCCCGATAACCCGATGCAATCGCACTCGGGGTATTTGGTTGCTGCTTGGTCACGATCTCGAACGGGCTCTGGCCGGTTGACTCACTCCACTGCAGATTGTAAGAGAACTGGGCTACATCAATTAACTTCGCCCAATTCACTTGCGTTGTACTCACATAGTGTTGGAGTTAAATCTCCAAGAGTGCATTGACCCGCTCCGTCTGACCGTCGGTTTGGGGATGCAAACTCCTGGACATATTTAGCTCTGACCCCAGCAACTTAATAATTCAGACCAAAAACGCCACGTGAAATGAGGATCACGATCACTCACGATCATTTGCGGCACACTCTAGTACTTGACCACGTGCTTCATGAACAGCTTGGCTGGCTCCTCGGCGAACAATCCTTTGTTGCAAGTACAAAGGTCGCATACTTGGAGAACTTGTCCACCATGACCATGAGAGTCCGACGCCCTTCGGACTTTAGCAAGTTGACAATAAAGTCCATGGAGATACTCTCCCATGGACGAGTTGGAACGGGAAGCGGTTCCAATAGGCCTGGCGATGAATGTTGCTCCAGCTTGTCTTGTTGGTATACCAAACAAATCTTCAAATAGGCCTCCACATCGTCCCGAATTTGCAACCAATAGTACCAATCTTCAACGAGGGCCAAGATGCAGTGGATCCCTGGATGACTCGCCCACTTCGAGTCATGGCATTCGTGCAAGATCTCATTCCTTAGCTTCCCATGGAAGGGCACGTATAGTCGCCTTCCCTTGGTGTAAAGGAACTTGTCCTCACACCAGAATTGTCGGGTCTTGCCTTCCTTTGCATATCTGATGAGGGCTTGTGCTCTTAGATCATGCTTCAACCACTTCTTGATGCAGTCGACCCAAGAACAACTCAGTCGATTCACCGTGTTTGCAAGCTCCATTCTCAGACTCAATGCATCCACCACGGAGTTGGCCTTCCCCAGCATGTGCTCCAGCACATAGTCAAATTCCACCAGAAAATCCTGCCACCAAGCTTGCTTCAGACTCGGCTTCTTTTGAGTTTGGAAATAACTTGTGGCCATGTTGTCCGTCCTCACAACGAACTTGGACCCCAAGAGATAATGCCTTCACGTCCAAAGGCAATGGACCACCGCGGTCATCTCCTTCTCTTGAATGGTGTACCAACGCTCGGTATCGTTCAACTTTCGCGACTCGTATGCCACCGGATGTCCTGCCTGCATAAGGATGCCACCAATAGCAAAATACAATAAGTCAGTCTCTACCTCATAAGGTTTGGTGTGGTCGGGCAACACCAACATCGGCTCTTCCGTCATGGCTTTCTTCAATCAATCGAATGCTCTTTGGCATCGATCCGTCCACTCCCACGGCTTCTCCTTCTTCAAGAGGTCTGTGAGCAGCATGGTGATGATCAAGTAGCTTCGAATGAAGCGCCGATAGTAGTTGGTGAGGCCAAGGAACAACCTCAACTCTATCACTTTCATTGGCAGCTCACATTCAACGACCAACTGGATCTTTGCCTTGTCCATCCGTATTCGTCCACCCCCAACGATGTGCTCTAGGAACGGAACTTCCTCTTAGGTGAAGGCACACTTCTTGCGCTTAACATATAACTCATTCTCACGCAAGACTTAGAAGACCTGCCTTAAGTGCTCAAGATGCTCCTCGAGCATCCAACTATATACCACAATATCGTCTAGGTAAACCACAACAAATCGATATAAGAATGGGTGGAGTATCTTGTTCATTAGCGTGCAGAATGTAGCCGGAGCATTGGTTAGGTCGAATGGCATGACGAGGAACTCATAGGATCCATACCGCGTCACACAGGCTATCTTTGGTTCGTCCCCTTCGACGATCCGAACTTGGTAATAGCCCGATCGGAGATCCAACTTGGTAAACCACTGAGCTCCACCAAGTTGATTGAAGAGATCTGTGATGAGCGGGATTAGGTACTTGTTCTTCACCGTCAATTTGTTCAGCACTCGGTAGTCAATGTACGTTCGGAGTGACCAATCGTGCTTCTTTCGAAATAGGACCGACGCACTGAACGGAGCCTTGGATAGCCGAATGTAACCTGCGTCGAGCAACTCTTTCAGCTGCTTCCTTAGTTCTTCCAATTTCGGGGGTGCCATGCGGTATAGCGCCATGGAAGGCGGTTGAGTGTTAGGCACCAGCTTGATTTGATGATCCACCTCTCTCTTGGGTGGTAATTTCTTCAACAACTCCGAAGGCATCATGTCCTTGAACGTGTTGAGGACATGGGTCACCTCCATCGGGGTTTCACCCCCTTCACCCTTCTGGTCCTCCACCTTTAAGGCTGTAAGGATTGTCACCTCAATATTCCTTGCTCCCTTGGTGAGTTGCATAGCCGAGATCATCTTCCGATCACGGTCCGATTCACGATGGACCATCATCACGCATTAGCAATGCTTATCCAACACACATATACACTCCGCAAATGGGACTACAACCGCATGGATTCTACCTAGGAATTTTATTCCAATGACAATATCGTAATCATCAAGAGGAATTACCTCGAGAGTCTCCTTACTCTTCCATGCCCTAAGTTATAGCTCCACATCCCTCATGACACCGATTGCAGGGACTTCCTTTGAGTTCACCATCTTATGCCACCCGGCTCCTTTCTCAACTCGTAGATTAAGTTTCTTCGCGGCTTCCTCTAATATGAAGATGTCGGATGCTCCCGTGTCCATGAGCGCACTCATTGTGGACTCTATGATTTTCAAGTCCGCGAACATCAAGCCTTTAGGCTCCTTCGCCCTTGGACTTGATGGTGCTAAAGAGTCGCAGCAAACCCAATTGCGATTCTTCCTTAGGCTCATCCTCCTTACACTGGGCGGCCAGCTTGGCCTTTTCGGGCAATCCCACGCCATGTGTGGACCATCACAAACAAAGCATTTATAAGATCGTACCTTCCTTTGTCCTCCTCCACTTGACTCAGCATGAGCTTTGTGAGGATTAGCCAGCAGTTTACCTCCGGTTGGGCGGTTGTATCTCCCCCGATTTCCCCCACCAGTGGCTTTGTCCCTCGAACGCGAGTCCGATCGGGATGTGGAAGGGGCCTTGTATTCCACAAGCGATTCGACTACCATCATGGCCGTCGTGAGATCTCCCACGTTGAACTGCTTCAGTTCTTGCTTGGTCCATGGCTTGAGATCACTCATGAACTAGTGATACGCCTCAACTTCATTCATCGAGGGGATTTGGAGTAGCAATTCTGAAAACCGCTTGATGTATTCGCGTACACCACCCTTTTGCTCGAGACGCTTCAGCTCATTATAAGCTTCCTCCTCTGCATAAGCAGGAAAGTAGTTCTGTCGAAACTCCTCAACAAATCTACCTTAGGTCGTGATAGGATCCCCACACCTATCATCTGACCAACGACGCCACCACAACAATGCACTATCAGCTAAATACATCGATGTAGTGTCTACTCGTGTTTGGTCGTCGTTGATCCCTATGGCCTGAAAGTACTGCTCCATGTACCACAGGAAGTTGTCTACGTCCTTGGCCACCCACGAGCCCTGGAACTCCTTTGGCTTCGGTGTGTCCACTCATGGACCTTGCACGGTGATCACCCCGTTCATGCATGCGGCTTCCGATTTAGCAAGCTTGCTCTTAAGCTCTATTGTCTCCGCGCGCATGGCCGCCACCGTGGCCTCTAAGGGTTCGTACCATTGTGCGAGTTCTTCCCGTAAGGTCCCCAGCAACTTGTGTCGGAGCTCTCCCATGCCGGTTTTGAGCTCTTGCACCTCAGCAATGAGCTCCTCCTTTCCGGCGTCAACTTTGTCCACGGTCTGGGTCAAGTCATTGACTGATCCTTGGACATCGGTGATGAACATGTCACGGCCTGAAAGAAAGCCCATCCAAGAGGCTTTTATGGGACAGGCGAGACACTTCTGACTCTCGGCTTGTATCCTGTCTGCTAGGGTTTTCTTGAGTTTTCTAGAATACTCATGGGGATGGGCGATATGGTAATTATACCGTTATGTAATAAATGCGGGTAGTTGGTAATTAGGGAGATACAATCTCCATTGTTAGATTGAGAAGAGATCTACGTATACGGTTTGTCTTGTATTTGTATATAAAGGAGTCTCCTCCCCTCATTGTAATCCATCTCATTCACAAGTGAAATAAAAAACCAGAGGTTCTCTCTCTAAAAGTTTCTCTCTCTAAGATCCTTGTGAGTCAAGTGTTGAATGGCTGCTTAGGGATAAAATCCTAAGGCCGCACGGGTCAGCCTACGAGTGATTGAGAGTAATCGATCAGCTTGTGACAAGTGGTATCAGAGCAGGAATCCCTCTAGTAAGTGGGTGAGTTAGGAAATCAAACTTCTCGCTTTAGTGCGGGTCAAACTAATAAGTGCCTAATCCAGTCCTAGTGAGCGGAGAGTGAGGGCGCATTTGGTAATGATTCTGTTCCCGGGAACAGATTTTGACCATAAATTATTATTTTTTATTTGTTTCCGGGAACTGATTCTAAGTAAAAGAGCGCGTTTAGTAACTATCCAAAATTTATGAATTTTGGAATAGAATTGCGTTCGGTACTATGCTTATTAATTCCGTTAAAAATCAATTTTTTTTTTAATTTTTAAATAATTTTTTTACTTTTCTTTTTCCTTTTTTCTTTATTCCTTTCTCTCCTATTCTTCTTCTTCTACTTGTGGCCGGTCGCCAGACCGGTGACCGGCCAGATGAGGGCCGGCGACCTCACCAAAGTGTCGCCAGCCCTCGTCGATGGCCAGGCCGGCCTCGCCAGGGCTGGGCGAGCCTCGCCCTGGCCTAGCAAGCCTTTGGTGAGCTCGTCGGACCAGCGGCGGACGGTGGCAGGCGACGGCAGACAGCAGGGGGCGATGGTGGACGGGTGTCGCAAGAATGGCAAAAGGGAAGAATGAGACTTTCACTTTTTTGATTTTTTTGATTCCCAGACTGAGAATCACATTTTTTTTTTTATTCTCAATTCTTGTCCAAAACTATTCCCGGGAACAAATTTGTTTCAAAGAACAAAAATTTTACCAAACGCGATTCTGTTCCAAACTGATTCTGAAAACAAAAAAAATCAGAATTAGGCATTGTTTGGATGGTTACCAAATAGTGCCTAAATGGCCGGGGCAAAAGATGCTCAAACAAAGCTGGGCTCTCAGCTCCTAGGATGGCAATGGTACTAGGACGAGTTAGTTCATTGCCGAGTTGATAGAGAGTTGGAGAAGAATCAAACCCTTGCTAAATAGGGATAACGTTCCTAGATCGATCGGTGAATTCGAATGAGAGGTCTACTGCCATGTTTTCAACAAGGAAATAACCTCCATTTGGTATGCTTGGGTCAAAGAAGTTGTTTAAGCGGTTGGCGAAGAATGCCACACTTGCCAAAGAAAGCGTAGGTGACCAAGAATGGCCGAGCAGCTAAGATCAAAAGAGGCTACTAAAAGAGCAAAACCTGTTTTGTTGGGCGAGTGTGACCATTCAATGTGAAATCCTAAAAAGTGGCGCATCAATGGTTAAGGGACACAAGGAAGTGACAGAACAAATCACAATGAGGGCATTGCGAATTTGAGTGGGGGAGAATGTCACAGTCTGTGAATCCTCGCGTACTCGTGACACTTGTCAATAGTGCTTGGGGTTATCGAGTGAAGAGTGAGGAGGCAAAAAGGACGAGCACAACTAGTCCGTGGGAGTGGCGTCAGGATGGTTGGTGCTAGGATTTCTAAGATAAAATGATTATATCACTTAAGAGCTCTGAAGGTGGGGTTGGCCTCCTATGCACAAACTGGTCGGGAGCTGATGCCGCTCTCCTGATAAGGCCATGGCAGGCAAAACTAGTTGATGAGCCTAAAGAGATATGCTGTTTCACTCGATGGACTAGACGCCCGAGCAAAGTTAGGCGTGGTAGAATCTCGCACGAAAAAGCATTCACCGTATTGTTCATGGAACAGCTATATAAGAAAGGTTGGCCTGGCAAATTCCGTTCATCAGGTGCCGCACGGGCCCTTCCACGGCCAAGGAAACTGTCGACCCGTGACACAAGCATGGAGCATGGGAAGGCAACACGCTCAAGATAGAATAAAAAATAAAAGCAAAAGAATCTGGTCAAGCAAGCTGCAAACAAAAGTTCACCAAACTAAGGAAATGGTGGAATTTGGACTTCGTTTGAGGTTGCTTTTATTTAACGAAAAAATAATAATTTTAAAAAAAGATCATTTATATCGATTCAAATAATTAGTCCACGAATTTTTTTTTCATTATTGACGATAATTTATGTCTCATTATTTTCATGAACGATAATTTTTTTTTTATTGTCAAAATGGATTGGCTCAACTGGTATGATTCGAACTCCCCACACATCATGTCTAGGTTCAAATCCCGCTAGCAACAGTGGTATGCCCGGCATTGGTATGGGTTACCTCCCCTCCTCCTAAACTAGATTCACAATATCACTTTATGATGAGGTGATATATTCATCATTGTGCTCCTGAGAGAGCATTACACGTCTTGCTCTTTTTAGGTGTAAAACAAGCTGGATCTTTTCCAAGTTTTCTTCGGTGACTTCCACTCTCTTCCTGTGAGGTCTGGATGTGCAGGGGCCAGGTACATCGGATTTTATATGAGGCCTGATGGGCCAGGGCCAAACACGCGCACATATATACATCGTTTGTTCATTTGTGTATGACTAGCGACAAACTCTTATTGCCGCATCATTTGCTAGAGTTCGTTGGAGCATTCGATGGTAACCAGTTGGCGTCCGTGGTGTTTATCTTGCTAAGAGCCCAAACCTCCGTTTCCATCTTTCGACTAATTTGATTGAGTGAGCCGACTAATGTTTTACTTCGGTTTCATCTGAGTGTTGATCCCTCGATGTGCTCACAATCCGAATCGGAAACATGAAGCAACTTGTCTTCAATCTGGTTTAGTTTGAACAAATTCTAATTGCCTTTGGTTTTAGTTTGATATTTTCTCACGAATATCTAGCAATTAATGTGATAACGCGCGCCATTTAAATTTATTTCATTGTTGATAGTTAGTTCATAATTTCTTTCGTAATTTGGATTGGTTTACATGATTTTCATTCGTACTCGCTTTCATAATTGATGTAGAAAAATTATCGTGGTTGCTGTAGCATGGTTTAGGCCCGTTTTAGAGCACAAGAACGGGCCGAACGTCCGTTGTCTCAGTCTGGACAGCAGGATTAGTTTAGTCTTCTTTTTAATATTATTAGTTTCATTTTTGTCAATTTTAGAATGTATCATCATCACTTGAATTAAGAAATTTATATTTGATGCACGTTTATTTCCGTTTATGCCTCACGGTGTCCTGTTTTAGAATAAGACGATGTATAATGGTACCCGACATGGCACTAGTATTTTCTCGTCCTTTATCTGTTATTATTATTGATCGACTTTTTATATAATATTGGAGCATTTATGCATGGATTAATAGATGAATAATAAATAATTAAATTGGAAATATTAGATGAATTGTTCTTTTACAAAAGGGAAAAAGGTATTAACAAGAAGCATTAGACAGATCTACCTTAATCAAGTCCTCAAGAGGATCGGTCTTTTTCTTTATTTAGCCCGATCTTAGAGGATATTTTTCACCTTTGGCTTGCAAAGGTAAGGTGGGTTGGCTCCCGCATCTTACTTGACTCCTAACCAATCTTAGATTAGGAGAGGGACGACATCTGATTAAAAATGAATTGAAATAATTAATGAAAAATCAAGCCATGATCGGTAGAGTTTTAGAGAATTTGTGCGAAGTGTAAGTACCATCTCATAAAACTTTCTTGGAGTTCATTTCAAGAGGGTCGCTATAGGAGCATGTGTGAATTTTGTTAGAGAAATTATATATAAGAGATTTGTTGTGGTTTGGAGTTGTTGATATATCATAGTTGTTTCTTAGTGCATTAACTTGAATGAAAGTGTATCCACTTGAATATGATGGTGAACTCGGATTTAGACTCTCTCTTGACAATCTCACCATGAAAAAGGTATTGGACTGTTGCTATACATTCTCAACAAAATTGTATTAGAGCTAACATTGATTAGTGAGCCCCAATGGGTTCTAATATTTTTAGAATATCTCAATAAAGAAATCTCATGATCAATGCATGTTTTAAGTGAAAATTGCCATTTCGAATGATCGGGCAATACTAGACCAAGGGCAAAGGCTTGCATAAGATTATAGGCTAGGGGTGAGCATCGGTCTAGGGTCAACCCTGGACTGACCCTGGACTGGCCCAACCTGGACTGGCCCAACCCTGCCGGTCTTGGTCCGGTTCCTAAAGAGATTGGGTCGATCCTTGATCCTAGAATTTGTGGACCAGTATTGTGCAGATTGGTCATCAATCTTAGGAGTTCAGGGTCGGTCCAACACAGATCAACCCTGATTTTATATATATTATATCTAATATATTATTTATAATTTTTTTATATAGAGAAAATGATGTGAATCATTGCGGAAGGATTGTTCTACGAAGGCCCGGATGGTGCGAATTGCAAACCTCGACCTCCAATCAAACCTGTGATTGGCAACCTCGGTATGAACGTGACCCGTTGACGAACGCGTGTCAACCAACCAACGTTATAGACGCCACGAGCGAAAGAATTCGCTATCTCGCTCGATAAGTCAAATTGACCGCCACAAGAGAATCTTGATTAGGTCAAGTCCTCAAAAGAACAGTAAAAAGAGAACCTCTCAATTCTTTTCCTCAAACATAAAAATATCTCTGTCCTCAAAGAAATTTGGCAAATCCTTTATATAGGCTGCCACACAAACCCTAAAAACCAACCCTAAAAATCTAATGTGTTATATTCTAAAATATTCCTATTTTAGAATATTCTTAAACAAGAATATATATATATAAATTGACTTGGTCAATTATTTGGTGACAAGATAATTAAATTGCACCAAGATTTCCATGATTCTTCAAGATTTGATCCAAGGTCATCTTCACGCCAAAGATCGAACCATGACACCAACAGCTTGCTTGAACCAGTAATCGAACCAGTAGGAATAGACAATGGGTCCCTAGCACCTTCCTTGATATGACTCGATCAAGATTTTCCAAGGTCATCTTCACGCCAAAGATCACGAACCATGACACCAACCGCTTGCTTGAATTGTTTGGCCCGCGCTCGAGTAATCGAACCAGTAGGAATAGACAATGGGTCCCTAGCACCTCCTCCTCGATATGACTCGATGTCCACATCATTCCCTCCCCGTGCAAAGGATTTGTCCTCAAATCATCACTGGCATCAAAAAGAGTCAAGTCGAAACATTAAATGTGGCACTAACGTCATACTTACCTGGAAGATCAAGCTTGTAGGCATTATTGTTAACTTTTTCCAAAACCATGAATGGTCCATCCCTCGCGGTAATAACTTAGAATGTCGCTGCTCAGGAAATCTCTCTTTGCGCATATGAACCCAAACCCAATCGCCAGGTTCAAACACCACTTCCTTGCGCCCTTTGTTAGCTTGCCTTGCATATTGCTCAGTCTTGCGCTCAATATTTGTGCGCGTCTTCTCATGCAACGCCTTGACAAATTCAGCTTTCTTTGCTCCATCTAAATCCACACGCTTATCAACAGGTAAAGGGGTTAAATCTAACGGAGTTAATGGATTAAAGCCATAGACAACCTCAAATGGTGTAAATTTAGTAGCAGAATGCATGCTCCTATTATATGCAAATTCAACATGTGGCAGACAATCTTCCCAAGATTTTATGTTCTTTTAATAATAATAGCACGCAACAATGCCCCTAAAGTTCTATTAACTACCTCGGTTTGACCATCGGTCTGTGGATGACAAGTAGTAGAAAATAACAACCGTGTTCCTAGTTTTTCCACAATGTTTTCCAAAAGTAACTAAGAAATTTAGAATCTCGATCTGAAACAATCGATCTAGGCATGCCATGCAAACGTAAAACCTCCTTAAAGAACAAATTAGCAATATGGGATGCATCATCAGTTTTATGACAAGGTATAAAATGAGCCATCTTTGAAAACCGATCAACAACTACATAAATAGAATCTCTACCATACTTAGACCTAGGCAATCCTAACACAAAATCCATAGAAATATCAATCCAAGGATGCGTTGGAATAGGTAATGGTGTATACAAGCCATGCGGTTTAGTTGTTGACTTCGATTGCTTACAAGCAATACATCTCTCACAAACACGTGTGACATCTCTCTTCATATGTGGCCAATAAAAATGTTCATACAGCGCTTCATAAGTCTTATTAATGCCAAAATGCCCCATTAAACCACCACTATGAGCTTCTCGCACCAACAATTCACGCAAAGAACACTTAGGCAAACATAGTTTGTTTTCACGAAAAAGATAACCTTCATGCCTATAAAATTTATCAAATGCAGCGTGTTCACATGCTTCATAGACTCTCCCAAAGTCATCATCATCAATATATAAGCCCTTGATATGCTCAAAACCTAGACACTTTGCTTCTAAAATAGTTAGAATCGCATACCTTCGAGAAAGTGCATCGGCTACCACATTTTCCTTACCTTTCTTGTACTTGATCACATATGGAAAAGTCTCAATGAACTCCATCCATTTGGCATGTCTTTTATTCAACTTTTGCTGTCCTTTCAAGTACTTCAAGGTCTCATGGTCGGTGTGGATCACAAACTCCTTTGGCCATAAATAATGTTGCCAAGTCTCCAAAGCTCGCACTAAAGCATACATCTCCTTATCATAGGTAGGATAATTCAATGTTGCTCCACTCAATTTTTCGCTGAAATAATCTATGGGACGCCCTCCTTGCATCAACACGGCTCCAATTCCTGTACCAGAAGCATCGCACTCTATCTCAAAAGTAGCACTGAAATTTGGCAAAGATAACAAAGGAGCATTAGTTAACTTATCTTTTAGCATATTAAAGGCTTTCTCTTGCTCTTCTCCCCACGTGAAACCCACGTGCTTCTTGATAACCTCAGTTAAAGGTGCGGCAATGGTGCTGAAATTTCTCACAAATCGTCGATAAAAACTCGCCAATCCATGAAAGCTACGCACCTCTCCTATGGTCTTAGGCGTTGGCCATTCACGGATTGCTTTAACCTTTTCTTCATCAACCTGTATACCATTAGCACTAACAACAAATCCTAGAAATACTAATTTGTTGGTAACAAAAGAGCACTTCTTTAGATTAGCGTATAATTGCTCGGCCCTTAAAACCTGCAAGACAGCTCGCACATGCTCAATATGGTCATCAGGACTTCGGCTATAAATCAAGATGTCATCGAAATAGACAACCACAAATCGACCAATAAAAGCACGCAAAACATGATTCATAAGTCGCATAAATGTGCTCGGTGCATTAGTTAATCCAAATGGCATTACTAACCACTCATATAATCCATACTTGGTCTTAAATGCAGTTTTCCATTCATCACCTTCTTTCATCCTAATTTGATGATAACCACTTTTCAAATCGATCTTAGTGAAAATACAAGAACCATGCAACTCATCCAACATGTCATCTAATCTAGGAATAGGATGTCGATACTTTACCGTAATATTATTGATTGCTCGGCAATCGACACACATTCGCCAAGTTCCATCCTTCTTTGGCACTAACAAAACAGGGACGGCGCATGGGCTAAGACTCTCTCTCACATGCCCTCGTTCCAATAATTCACTAACTTGTCGCTGAAGTTCCTTTGTCTCCTCGGGATTGCTTCGATATGCGGGTCGATTAGGTAATGGCGCACCAGGAATCAAGTCAATTTGATGTTCTATGCCTCGAATAGGTGGTATCCCTCCAGGAAGTTCATCAGGAAAGACATCTTCAAATTCCTGCAATAAAGACACAATAGGACTAGGCAAACTTGGGTCAAGATCGTTAGTAGAAAACAAAACCTCATTGTACACAAGTACAAGTATTGGTCGATCTAGAACTAAGGCTCTCCTCACTTCACTTGATTTTGCATAAAAATTATTTTGCCTCTTTTCTTTCCTCTCTTCTTTTCCCTCAGTTTTTACCACAATCTTTCTCTCGGTCTCTCCTTTTCCTTGCGTCTCAGACACACCACGCAAGCCCTCGGATTTCTCACCTTTTCTCTCTCTCTCGGCTTCTCGTTGTAACTTTAATTGATCTTGATACACCTCACTAGGTGTCATTGGTACCAAGGTATAAGTCTTTTGATTCATCACCAATGAATAACGATTAGTATATCCATCATGATGTACCTTTCGATCATATTGCCATGGTCTTCCAAGCAAGATATGACCCGCTTGCATAGGTACAACATCACACTCTACCTCGTCCTTATATCTCCCTATCTCAAATGGAATTCGAACTTGCTTCGACACTTTTACCTCACCACTATCATTTAACCATTGAAGTCTATAAGGCCTAGGGTGCTTTGTTGTCTTCAAGCCCAACTTATCCACCATAATACAACTTGCCACATTCGCACAACTACCTCCATCAATTATCATACTACAGATCTTACCATTCACCACACACCTTGTATGAAACAAATTATCTCTTTGTTGGTGATGCTCCTCCTCCTTTACTTGCACACTCAGAGAACGCCTAACCACCAATAAGTCTCCTTTTATAGCCACTTCTCCATCACTACAATCCTCCAATGGTGGCATCTCATCATCATCTTCTTCCCTTTCACTTTCGGACTCAATAACACCATGTCCAGTCATGATCATCACCCTCCTATTAGGGCATTGATTCGCCATATGACCCCTGCCCAAACACTTAAAACATTTAATTTCACGAGTTCTAGTGTTAGGATTTTCGGTTTTACCTGAAATCGGATTCATTCCAACTTTACCGTCCCTCTCCTTCTCCTTTGAGGTTTCGGTTTTGGTGTTGTTTCCTCTCCAATTTGGCTTATCATCTCTCTTCCAGTTGGATCTCCAATTCTGATTTGAACCTCCTCCACTCTTGTGATTTCGGTCCAACTTCAATTGTCGCTCAACTTTGATGGCTTTGTCCACCAATTCTTCCAATTCAACATAGTGTTGCAGCTCTACCACCCTTGCTATGTCTCGGCTCAAACCACTCAAAAATCTTGACATTGTGGCCTCACGATCCTCCATCACATTAGCACGGATCATGGCAATCTCCATCTCCTTGTGATACTCTTCCACGCTCTTATTGCCTTGTGTGAGATTTTGTAGCTTTTGAAACAAATCTCGGTGGTAATGACTAGGTACAAAACGCCTTCTCATCACCGCTTTCATCTCATTCCACGTCTCTATCGGTCTTTCACCATTGCGCCTTCTACTAGTCACAAGTTGATCCCACCAAATTATAGCATAATCAGTAAATTCAACAGCTGCAATTTTTACCTTTTTGAGCTCGAGTATCGTTGGCAATCAAATACCATCTCCATGCGTTTCTCCCACTCTAGATACGCATCGGGATCATTCTTCCCTTGGAAGGAAGGAATCTTCATCTTGATGTTGCCAAGTTCATCATCTCCTCGGTGTCTAAACCTTCGGCCTCCATTCCACCTTTCAAATCGAGCATCTCGATCATCCTCCATGTCGGCCTCATCATCATCATATTGTCGTTGCCTTCTATGTTGTGTTCTAGAGGCATCTCGCTGATGTTACGGCCTTCCTCGGGGTATCTCTCGGTCACCATCAACCCTCATGTCATTCCTCATCATTCGGCCACTAAGCTCCTCCACTACGACCCTCAATTGCTGGATGCTTTCCACGAGCGCTTCATCCCTTCGTATGGAGTCAACCTCCCGTTGATTCACGCTTTCTTCGCGCGACATATTTTAGACCTGCAAGTAAACGTTAGTCTAAAAAAATCCTCACCAATCGCTCCCTCACGTGTTTCTCTTGAGATGTTTGTCACTCCTCTCGTGTTTAACTCAAGTCTAGGCTTTTTCCACCCTCAATTAAGCTTACACACTCTTGCCTTTTTCCTCTTGTATTCTCTTTTCACAAGCTCTTTATTGGACTCAAAACCTGTCTCTCAACCCCCTCACGACAATCAATCAAACTAATCAAACAAGATTAGATCACTATTGATTTTGTTTCAGCAAGTAACAATTTCAAACCAACAAATACAACTTTCGAAATTCCAATTGAAACGCAAATCACTACTGATTTTGTTTCAATTTGGTCTACTAACAAACGAGTCGCCTTCTTGATTTTTTTTTTTTTTTGTTCGACTATTTTTTTTTTTTTTTTTTTGCCGAATCTTTTTTTTTTTTTTTTTTTGCACACTTTTTTTTTTGTGTTTTTTTTTTTTTTTTTTTCTTTTTGACAAACTCAGATACAATTTAAGATGCTAGAAAAGAAAATTTAAAACTAACAGCAAACAACTACGTATGGAAGCACAAAAGCAATCGGATCCCTAAATTAACTAGATCCGAAACCCTAACCCAATAAATCTCAAATTGCTGATTATCAACAGAAAATTAAAGATAAATAGACCTTGTAGAAGCAAGCTCGATACCAAACTGATGTGAATCGTTGCGGAAGGATCGTTCTACGAAGGCCCGGATGGTGCGAATTGCAAACCTCGACCTCCAATCAAACCTGTGATTGGCAACCTCGGTATGAACGTGACCCGTTGACGAACGCGTGTCAACCAACCAACGTTATAGACGCCACGAGCGAAAGAATTCGCTATCTCGCTCGATAAGTCAAATTGACCGCCACAAGAGAATCTTGATTAGGTCAAGTCCTCAAAAGAACAGTAAAAAGAGAACCTCTCAATTCTTTTCCTCAAACATAAAAATATCTCTGTCCTCAAAGAAATTTGGCAAATCCTTTATATAGGCTGCCACACAAACCCTAAAACCAACCCTAAAAATCTAATGTGTTATATTCTAAAATATTCCTATTTTAGAATATTCTTAAACAAGAATATATATATATAAATTGACTTGGTCAATTATTTGGTGACAAGATAATTAAATTGCACCAAGATTTCCATGATTCTTCAAGATTTGATCCAAGGTCATCTTCACGCCAAAGATCACGAACCATGACACCAACAGCTTGCTTGAATTGTTTGGCCCGCGCTCGAGTAATCGAACCAGTAAGAATAGACAATGGGTCCCTAGCACCTCCTCCTTGATATGACTCGATCAAGATTTGATCCAAGGTCATCTTCACGCCAAAGATCACGAACCATGACACCAACAGCTTGCTTGAATTGTTTGGCCCGCGCTCGAGTAATCGAACCAGTAGGAATAGACAATGGGTCCCTAGCACCTCCTCCTCGATATGACTCGATGTCCACATCAGAAAACCTTAAAATAAACGGTGTCAACAACACTAAACAACTATTTAGTGAGGAGTTTAAGTAATTTTACATTGTTCTTTAATAACTTAGATTTTTAATATCTTTTATCGTGTTAACAATCATAATTTACTGAAGGGGGAAAATGTTTTGTGAGGAATCCTCACGGCATCCAAAAGGGCATAAACAGCTCCTTACTGCATCCTTCCTTAGTACTCATTCTCTTCTATCTTATTTGCCCTCTTAGTCTTCAATTTGCCAAAATCAAAATAAACAACTTCTCTACTCGCCATTCAACACTTGCCTTGCTCACTTTGGGTTACTCTTGCCACTCACTGCTTGATGTTCACTTGGCTTGCTCCTCGCTCGATACTCGATGCTTACTCTTTCGATGCTGACCCCACTCAACCCTCACCGCTTGCCTTTCTTAGCTGACCTCACTCATCATCGAACCCATTAGGTCAATCTGGTCCTCAATTGCCCTTTTAAGGAGTACAAAAAATTAAATAAAAAATTATTGATTGGTCTCGAGTTGACCTTGACACAGAGACCGAATGTCACGCCCCGAACCCCGAGCGTGCGCACATCCCACTGCGGTCGATCAAATATGCGACATCCCAGGATACGTCGCCGACCCATTCATTTTATTACGCATGCGGAAGCGAAACAAATCCCCTGACAACATTTAACTTGGGATAGAAAAGCATGTAATCAATCACAATACTAAACACTCATTTACAAACACATAGGCTTAAATACAATTCTGGGCTGTCTGCGAAATAGACCAGCTCGACAAAAGGGGAACTACCCTAAAACCAACTAGCGGGACACGATCACCGATACTTCAGTCTCCACCCTTCCAGACTTAGGGCTTCAGGTCCTCCACAACCGCCATCTAAGGACCTGAAATTTTAATCCCACAACCGGGATGAGACGATGTCTCAGCAAGTTCAACCCTCTAAACCCCTATTAGAAAGAAAATACGCCCCGGGTGGCCTAGCCACATCACACAAAGACTTACCTCGTATCAGTCTTCATCTGCAGGTTAGCACAGTTCATATCATTCATTCATATGCAGTAATAAGAACTTAAACAACCGGAACGCATTCACTTTCATATAACCAACAATCGCGGGGGTCCTGATTATAAGACTAAATCAACATGACACGTCCCATTCCATGCCACATAATTCCGTCCCATAATCCGACACATCAACAACACTCAACATGCATTCCAATTATTAATCACTGCCACACAAGGGCATAGCCTACTCGCAGTCCGGCTATCTACTGGCATATAGCCTGCACGCCCCCCATGAAGCGCGGCTTCACGCATGCGTCGACGGCATTCCCGAAGGAGCACGTCTCCCCCTTGGAGCACGGCCGTCACTACGTCGACGGCATTCCCGAAGGAGCATCGATCTAGTCGGCCCGGCCTCTTGCGATTGGCATCACGCGTGGGCATCCCATATAGGGGCAAGTCCGGCTCAACAGCCCAGGACGCTTCCTCATAGTTATCACACAACCAAAGCATACTCGGCCCCAGGACACTTTGTATTTCAATCAATGCTTCCACTTAAAATAGTGATCCCGGCCATTTTTCTCCATATTAAAAATATTCCAGAAATTACTCACGTGTGTGGGGACACGCTAATTTCGAATCAAAAAGCCAATATCTCACTTTTTCAAACCCCACTATTTAATATAATTATCAAAACTCAATTTTTGCATCAAAACCCAACACTTGGGTTTTTGGGAATAAAATCCTTATTTACCACAATCAACACTCAATTTGCCACATCCATTCATCAAATTCAAATTCTAAATGCACAGCAGCAATCGGCACAAAATTCTGAGAATTTAGGGTCCCAAAATAATTTTTCGAATTTATTAAATAATTAAATTTATTCCGAAAATTAATTAAATAATAATATGCATATCTTTCACGATCCACACTCAATTCATAATATCCAATTATCAATTTAAAAATCCGACTATACAAGAGCGACCGGCACAAAATTCTGAGAATTTAGGTCCCGGAAAAAATTTTCGGAATTTAATAAATAATTAAATTTATTCCGAAAATAATTAAATAATCATATTTTAATAATTTCGAATAATGATATATTATTAAATTATTAAATAATTTCGAAATATTTAAATAAATCAAAAGTAAATTCCTTTATGTCACATCAATGTCTATATTAATATAAACACCCACTTAACTTTAAATTAAACACAATTTAAGTTAATCAAGCACATTAATATAATCTACACTTAAATAAATTAAACTAACCACCTAATAACACTTAACATAAACTAAACACACCTAAAGCATCATTAACCCTCTAGCAAGGTTTAGTGAGTTAAACTCACCGGATTAGCGAGCCGAGCGGGACCAAAACGATGAGGACGCAAGGGAGAACAACTTTCCTCAAAGCGGGCCGAGCATCCGGGCTCGAGAAGGCGGCCAAAACGGGCCACGAAGGGCTGCCATACCCATTTTTCTGCAACTTCCGTTTGAGGCCGAGAAGAGGCGGATCCGGGGCTGGTTCGGCGGAGGAAGCGGCGGCTGCAGCTCGGCGGGCAAGGCGGCGACGAACGGCGGTTCACGGCGGCGGGGACGAGCTCCGGTAGCTCTCGCACGAGCTGAACAGCAGCTCGGGGTGCCGGCCAAGCGCGGGCGGAGCGCGGACGCGAGCGGACCGGCGAGCGGCGCACGGGCGGCGCGAGGCGGACACACGGCGACGGCGGCGACGGCGGCGTGCGAGCGGGAGTGGACGACCATGGCTGCAGCTCCTTCTTCTCTGCAATTTTCTGGTCTTCGCACAATGAAGATGGAGGAGAAGCCAACGGGAGAGAGGAAGAAGAGAGGGAGGAGAGAGAAGGAGTGGGGGCTCTTTTCTTTTCTTTTTCCTTTTCTTTAATCCCTCACACATGGCCCACCATGACCTCACATGAGGTCATCTTCCACTATCTCCCACAACCTTCTCCAACGATGGGTTCATTTTTACTTTTCACGGCACGAAACCAGACAACAAATTCTTCAATTCCACTTGATTCTCTTCCAATTGAATCAAAATGAAGTCCATAAAATTAATCCAATGTCACCACACTTCAATTCGCATCTTCACTTGTTTATAGAACCAACTTAAGTCCCAAAAGCACAACCAAAGACGAGCCCTACTATTTCTCGAGCCAAATTAACCATTTTCGGATTTAATTTGCCAAAGAACTCGATTGCATGAAAAATTTTCCAAAAATAAGTCAATGATCCTAAAATGATTTGTGACACACCCGACTTCCAATTTCTAAATTCGTCTCAATCGCGGTTAATTTCACTTTGGCACGATAGCGCCCAACCTACCGGTAGCTTTTAGAAATTTTCACGCATTTGACCCGTGGTTGATCATCTTGCCACAATGTACATCTTTGAAACATTGGTGACTTTCGGTTGTGTCAGTAATCTCAAGGTTTCAAATACAAACACAGGGTACCCAATCGATAGAAAAGTCGGTCCAGTGCCGATCGACAAGAATTGTGCGATCCGGTGGAATCACCCACACTCGATCACATGCCTATTTCGAGTCGACTTATCTCCGGTCTCTAATTGACTTTTATTTGTGCCGTAATGATCCTTGCAGATTAGCTCGGTCGAAAGGTCGCTTCCTGGCCAAATTCTCGAGTCTAATGCATTAGAAACTCTTAGCGGCTTCACCCGACAGACTAGTTTTCACATGAGTGGCTGACTCAAGGAAATGAACTATATGCGTGCCAACGAAATGCCCGTCTCAATTTATTGAAAATAGAATTGGAAACTCGGGATGTCACACCGAACCCATTTGGTCGGTTCGATCCTCAATCGTTTTTTTTAAGGAGTACAAATTGGTCCCAGGTTGACCTTGGAACCAGATCGAACCCACTGGGTGGGTCCAGTCCTCGGTCTCAAGCTCAATAGGGTCGGTCTTCTGTCCCAAAAATCAAGAATCATCGAGTTGGTCATAGGGTTAGGGGGTGGACTAGCCCAACCTGGACCATGGTCACCCCTAGTTATAGCAACATAGTTTGAAGTTGGCAATTGATTGTGGTAGCTGTGCATAGTTATGGGTACATTATAACGTGTAAATTTAAGTTGAGATATGCTACTACGAAAGGATGTATAGATAAAGGGCCAACTCCCCAAAAAAGAATATCATGAAGTCGTCTCTCATGGAAAAAATTTGATCTCCTTGGACTTGAGCAAGTCCTTATAAGGCTTAAGGGAGAAATGACAAGGGGAAGAACCCTCGAGGAGTGGGACTCCCTGCTGCACACTCCAATATTCCATCCTCTTTGTGAAGAAAAATATATGGAGAGCAATTGGGGAGTTGTTGGGCGTGTGGGTAATAGGACGTTAAAATAAGAAATGTAGTCTTGTTAGCCTACTTGGATTACTAGTTAGGCAGGGTGTCCTCAACATAAGAGGTAAACTCTTTGCAACTTTATGAGGTTGTCCTATAACCAAACACTAAAGATCCAAGCTGTACTTCCAAGCTGTACTTCCAGTTACAAGTTATCAGGAAATGAAGTTTTATCTCTCATGAACAAATTTAACTCCCACGTATCATGTTTTTCAAAGAAAATTATATAAAGTCTCGCTCAATGAACAAAAATAGTCACCGTGATCTTTTCCATCTAAGCAATCCTTAGGTGATATTTGATGTGGCTAACCACGTAGAGGTAACACATAATCCAAGATTCATTTTTCTCTAAATTACCAGAATATCTTACTATGGGAGTTATACCAAATACAATGCCATTGTATGTAAATGAGACAATTACGGAAAAAGTTCTAAAATCATTACAATTGTGCCAATTCAGTCATAAACATTTTTTTGACCAAATTTAATCCTAAACTTTTTGCATTTGTGCTGGTTCAATTAATCCAGCCAATTTTGATTTGCTAGCGTCAATGGCATTACGCATTTTTTTTTTTAAAAATTCTTTTGTTTCTTTAAATTCCCCCCTTTCCCTTAGGGCTAGTGAGGATTGTCAGCCGATCTTTGCCGGCCATAGGCGTATTAAAACTACTCCTCCACTTTGAATGCGGCAACGCAATCATCCCAATTTGATGTCCAAGTACTAGTATCTATCCCCCATTTTATAAAGTCAAAAGAGCACCATGCACATTGACGAACCAACATTTATTTTTAAAAGGAATTTACTGAAATACAAAATTAGATCCATTGAGAATGACGCATAAAAATGTTATTAATATATCACATCACTACATACATTAAATTTATATGTTGATATCGATATTTTATTTTGTGAATAAGACGGTCAGGAAGTAACAACCAGTGGCATCCGCATGAGTTGTATCCTGTTACGTGAGATTATGGTCTTTGAATTATTTGTGCGGTCTTAAGCGTCATCTCCTTAAACTCTATTGCATTCCATTTATCTGACGAGATGTTGGCCCACAGGGTAATTGAGCTACCAACCTTTAAATGCATCTTCCTTGCAAAACCGTCTCATCTTATTATTTTACTCGGTCCATGAATCTGCAGGCCGCCGGTTTCTTCTTGTAATAAACATAAAGTAAAAATATGAAAAGAAAAATTGAAAATCCTTTGGCGTTCCATATGGGTCAAACCAAATTTACATTCCTCAAGTGAAGGTTCAATCTTGCTATATTCCCTAATGCTTTTCACACTGGACTTTCAAAAGCAGGAATGAGAATAGCACTGGAGGTGAAAGCAAGAGCAAAATGGAATCCATCTATACTTGGAGAGCAAGGACGGATGGTTGCTGGTCAATTTATTTTGTGTGAACACTTCCTATAACTTGTCTTTTACCTTTGCACGGTTCCACACAAAACACGCCAAAGGGTCGACAAGAATCAACATGGTTTACAGTCACGAAAGATACTAGAACAGTCCGGATGGATTGTAGTTCCAGATATGCTGAAACACACATGCCAAGTAATCACATAATCAAAATACCAACAGCCTCCTAAGCTAAATGGATGCTCACTAACTCCAGACATCCTCAGCGATACGACCCAAAGATAGGTAGCAAGAGCCACCCTCCATCAAAGCCTTACCGCTCTTCTAGCTCACCTCTTCCACCTTCTTCCTCCTCTCCCCGGCCTCCTTGCCCTCCATTAACCTTCTTATCCCTTCCTCTATCTCATCTGCCTTCATGATGCCATCACTACCTTTGACGAGATCTCTTTAACAATCCATCTTGATCTCTACCGAGAGGCCAACCTCCACCATTAGTTGGAACGTGTTGAACTCTGCGTTGACTCCAGATATAATGCGTCACTACTTTGACAAGATCTCTCCGTTAATACATCTCGATCTTTGCCGAGAGACCTAGCTCCACCACCAGTTGGAATGCGTTGATCGCGGTAGTTGTGCATAGTTACGATTACATTACAACATGGAAATTTAAGTTGAGATATGTTGATATAAAAAGATGCATAGATAAAGGGCCAAATCCCCAAAAGAGAATATCATGAAGTTATATCTCTCATAGACAAATTTTACCTCCTTGGACCTGAGCAAGTCCTTAAAAGGCTTAAGAAAGAAATAACAGGAGAAAGAACCCCCAAGGGTGAGACCGCTGCACACTCCCGTATTCCCTCCTCTCCAAGAAGAAAAATATATTAAGAGCAATTGGATAGGTGGTGGGAATGTGGGCAACAAGACGATAATATAAGGAAGGCAGTCCTGTTAACCCACTTGGATTATCAAGCAAGCAAGGCCACCTCGACATGGGAGGTCAAACTCTCTACAACTTGATGAGGTTACCCTGTAATCAAAAATCAAGGATCTGAGTTGTACTCTTGGTTATAGGTTATCGGGAAATGAAGTTATATCTCTGATGGACAAAATTGACCCCCACTTTTCATATGTTCCAAAAGAAAATAGTACAAACTCTCACTCAATGAACAAAAATAGTCACCGTGATCTTTTCCATCTAATCAATCCTTAGGTGACATTCGATATGGCTAACCACATAGAGGTGACACATTATCCAAGATTAATTTTTCTCTAAATTACTAGAAATCTTATTGTGGGAGTTATAGCAAATGCATTGCCATCGTATATAAATGGGAGAATTACAAAAAAAAAATATAAATATATTATAATTGTGCTAATTATGTCATAATTTTTTTAACCATTTCAATCTTAAACCTTTTGTACTTATGCTAGTTTAGTTTATTCGGCTAATTTTGGCTAGCTAGCATTGACGGCATTTCACAATTTTTTATTATATTTTTAATATATTTTTCTTTTCTTTTTTTAATTTTCACCCTTCCCATAGGGCTAGTGGGGATTGTCGGCTGATCCTTGTTAGCCACAGGAACATTCAAAACTACTCCTCTTTGAACACCCCAACGCAACCGTCCCTCCTTGATGTCCAAGTACTGGTATTGTGTATCCTCCGTTTTATAAAGTAAAAAAAAACACCATGTACATTGACGGACCAATATTTATTTTTAAAAAGAATTTACTAAAATACAAAATTAGATCTATTGAGAATGATGCATAAAAATATTATTGATATGCCACATCACGACATACATTGAACTTATATGTCAATATTGATTTATTTATTTTTTATTTTTTGTGAATAAGATGGTCGAGAAGCAATAACTACTGGCATCCGCTTTAATTGTATCATGTTACGTGAGATTATGTTCTATGAATTATTTGTGCAGTCTTAAACGTCATCTCCTTAAACTCTATTGCATTCTATTTATCTCACGAGATGTTGGGCCACATGGGATTCGAGCTACCAACCATTAAATGCAGCGCTCCTTGCAAAACTGTCTCATCTTATTATTTTACTCGGTTCATGAATCTGCAGGTCGCCGGTTTCCTCTTGTAACAAACAGAAAGCAAATTTAAAAAAATTGAAAATCCTTTGGCGTTCCATATGAGGTCAAACAAAATTTACATTCTCAAGTGAAGGTTCAATTTTGCTATATTCCCTAATGATTTTCATACTAGACTTTCAAAAGCAGGAATGATAATAGCATTGGATGTGACAGCAAGAACAAAGTGGAATCCATCTTTACTTGGAGATCAAGGAGGGATAGTTGCCGGTTTCTATAACTTGTCTTTTAACTCTGCACCGTTCCCACACAAGACACGCCAAAGGGTCGACAAGAATCAACATGGTTTATAGTCACAAAAGACACTGGAACAGTCCGGATGGATTGGAGTCCCAGATACGCTGAAACACGCGCCAAGTAATCATAGAATCAAAATACCAACAGCCTCCTAAGCTAATTGGACACTCACTGACTCCAGACATCCTCAATGAATTGACCCAAACACAGGCAGGAAGAGACACGAAAATCTACCATATGGGATTTTAACAATGATGAACACATTCTATATTCGTCGTTACCTTAGGTGATTATAGCTCATGGGCCAAACCCAAATTGACTGATTCAACATAAAACACGTCAAGGGTTGATGAAAATCAACAAGGATTATGTCGCTACCTACCCTTGGGGAAGGGAATAGGTTTAGGAGTATTGCTTAAAGGACAAGTCTTTGGCCAATAATTAGGCACAGGCTCTCCCAAGCTCATTTTGGATATTCAAATTGAGAGTATGAAAATTTTATAAAAAATGAATTGCCACTAACTTTTTAAGATCGACTAGAAATTAAGTAAGGTATGGGAGTGTACCTCACTTCCTATACAACTAGAAAATCTAGGATCAATGACTTGATTACACTAATTAACAAGTTAGTGTCCTTTCGATACCTAAACTTGTTCAATTTAAAGAAAGAGATCCTTTTTTTTTTTTTTTGTTAGGAAGTTTAGATTTATTTTATATCTATTAATTAACATGTGAGGCGATTATGTAGGTGCATAATCATTAACATAATTATCATCCATCAAAAGAAAGCATTAAATAGATTGCATGGGATATGAAATACTTAACATTAAAGAAAAGATAAATGCTACCCCTAACTAGACTAAAAAAAAGGCCAGAATTAATGTATCAATATTACACAATCAAGGGCATTTGTCTCTTAGAACAATTAAGATTCTAAGGTAGAGCCCTAAGGGCTTGTTTAATTTAAAACATGATTTTCACCAAAGATTTCCACACATTTAATGATTTTCAACCTACCAGCCAACCCTCTCTCCTAGCTAAATGAAGGCTCATTGACTGCAAACATCCTCGATGAAGCGAGCCAAAGACAAGTAAGAAGAGCCACCCTCCATCAAAGCCTTCCTACTCTTCTCGCTCACTTCCTTCACCTTCTTCCTCCTCTCCCTAGCCTCCTCGCCCTCCATTAACTTCCTTATACCTCTCTCTATTTCATTTGCCATCACGACATCGTCACTACCTTTGACCAGATCTCTTCGATAATCCATCTTGATCTCCGCCGCGAGACCGAGCTCCACCACCAATTGGAATGCGTTGAAATGTTGCTCCGCATATTGGGGCCATGCGGGGACCGGCATGCCAAACCATATGCTTTCTAGGGCGGAGTTCCACCCGCAGTGAGACACAAACCCTCCGATGGCTGGGTGGGCCAAGATTGCGACCTGTGGGGCCCACCCGATCACTCTCCCAACCCCCGCTGTCCTATTAAGAAAACCCTCGGGCAGGACCTTTGCGGGATCTGCATAGTCCCGGAGGGCTTCCAGCTTGCCCTTCGCCGGAGGCTGTCGTAGGGACCACAGGAAGCGGTACCTGCTCCGCTCCAACGCGTGGGCAATCTCTTTTGTCTGGTGCTCGTCAAAGTACCCCCCGCTCCCGAAGCACAGGAACACCACTGACGCATCTGGCTGCTGGTCGAGCCAGTCTAGGATCTCGAAACCCTTTTTGCTCTCAACCTTGATGTTTAGTATGGGGCCCACGGAGTACACCACGGGTGCTCCTAGGCTGGCCAGGACTTCCATAGCGTGCGGTTCGAGCTCAGCGAACGTATTTACCAAAATTCCCTTGGTTTCCCTATACCTCAGGGGGAGCTCCAAGAATATCCGGCAGTCTTCTTCCATAAACACTGCCAAGGGCAAGAACTTGGCGGCAGGCAGCGGGTTAGCTAAGCACGGAAAGTCCAGCTCGGCATCAGAGCCCTTGAGCCTGGTCGGGTCCATGTGTTGCTCGCCTTGGAGAGACTGGAAGTGCAACATGACTCCAAGGATCGCCGCGCCTGATGGGAAGAAAATGTAGGAAGGGACGCCGAACTCAACAGCCACATCAATCATTGAGGTGCAAAACATGTCGAGGACAAGCCCAGCAAGCTGTGGCGAGCCGCAGGCAGAGAGCTCAGCGACGGCTTCTCGAACGTCGGCTTTGTAGCTCTCCATAAAGTGATAGATGAAGGCCACGGGAGACGTTCTCAGGGAGTGGCTTCGCCTAGGGAGGAGGACGAAGCGGATGTGGGCAGCCACGGAGGCAGTGAGCGACTCGATGTAGGAATCAATCTCCGATTCGAAGGGGAACTTCATGATGAGGACGGTGATGGAGAGCCGATCATCACGGTCGACGAGGAGCTTGGCCATCTCCACCATCGACACCAGGTGGCCAGGGCCCGCAAATGGGATGAACACGAGCTCGGATTTAGCACTCATGATGACGTCAATGCCTTCGAAAATTCTTCTTTTCCTAACTGAGTTCACTCGGTTGCGAAGATGATAACGAGGTGGAGGCTCTTATAGATCTCAATTTGTGAGTCTTCAGTTAGGGGGAATGAAGGAAGCAGCCAAGGAGATGGGGATTTATTTATAGGAAGAGGTGACGACGTCGTGCTGGTTGAGGTCTGCGTCACTGTCTGGTTCACTTTTCCTTGGTCGAAATCGCCCTCTAGTTTGACTTGCGTTTGTTGGATTTTAAGTTTGGATATTGCTTGGTGTTGGTTTACTCCACGAGAAATTCTAAAACCACCCCGGCTCACGTCAACCGATGCATCCAATTAAGTCAATGCGAAAATTGCTAAAAAATAAATGAAAAATAATTAAAGAACACTTGAGATTTACTTAGTTTGATCCAAATATCGATACTTACTCCATGGGTAGAACGAACGACAAGTACTCCACTAATTAATTAGAGAATTTTAGAGTTATAATCACTTACATATAGATTACGGCCAAATCCACAGTGTTTAGACTCAGAGAATTACCTCACTGAGCAAAACATTTATGTTTCTACAAAGAAAACGTCACAATTCGAGTGTAGAATACTTTGCAAAAATCGCTGTTCGGAGCTTGGTGGCTCAAGGAAGTCCCCCGTTGTGCGTCAGCTGTGCGGCTGTCGCTGGAGGAGAAAATAAAAGCAAAATCCACGTCCTTTTATTTTTCTCTTACCTCACATGCCCTCTGACCATAGCATTCTATGTATGTTTGTGTGTGTGTATATTCTTTTACTGTACGAAGGATGTCAATCGTTGATCGGTCAAACCCTTGCTCTACAAGTAGGCGACATCTTTCCTTATTTAAGTTACTTCTTTATTTGAATTCACTACCCAAGTAATCAAGACTATTATTTCAAAGAAAGGAAAAAAATAAATAAAAAATCAAAGTCCAATTAGGACTCTTTCATTGACAACTCATCTAACATGGACTAGTTTACATCATCCAATCAGGTTGTGTCTTGTGCACATTTCAAACTTGAGATATTAATTTAACATAAATAATGTTAGTGGGTTGAATGTGAGACAAACAAGATTTAAAGGATGAAGTGTATTAAGCTCATATGTATCTTATGCATTCGAGAAGCTATTTTCACGTTGAAAATAGAGTGATTTATATAACGGCTCATCATGATAGATCAAGAAGTTATTATATAATCTTTAGATTATTTAGACCAATATTGATAGTAAAACGAAGATAGGATAAGATAAAGGCAGTAAGGATTGGCGGATAGAGTAGGAAAGATAGCCTTTATCCTACATTTTTTTACTTGAAGATGTGATCTCTAAGATTCCGAACAAGGGCTCGTACATTTCATGTGGGCAAACTTACTGCGAATTCGAAAAGGTGGGAAAGGTTTGAGGACAGCCAGAAGCTGTTGACCTGTAATTATCGCCTAAGGATCTCTCGTAAAAGTGTCTAAGAACTTATAAAAAGTGTAATTGAGTCCCAAAATTTGTCAAATTAATTCAATCGAGTCATTATGTTAACTCCGTCCAGTTTAATTAACGAAAAATATTGACGTATATTATTTTATTACTTTCTTAAGATATATGGTGCCCACTAAACACCACATCCAAAAAAAATTAAAAAATACAAAAAAATAGATTAACAAATAAAAAACTAATTAAAAAAAAAAAAAAACCAAACTCATCCATAGCTTGGCTAAGCCCTTGTCGATGGCTGCCACCACCGTCATCGGGAAGGGCCAACAGAGATCGCTCGGCGACCCTCCTTGAGCAAGCCTTTGGCAACCCCCAACGAGGGCCTGCTAGCCTAGATTTGGGGAAGCGTACAACCCTTCCTGTAGATCTAAGCAAGGGTCATTGGCCCCGCCGGGCCCATGAGGGTCGCTGAACTTTGGAAAGGCCTAGACAACCACCACCAGCCCTTTCCAACGGCTATGGTAGCGGCAAGGCGGCGAGGCTTCACCAAGCTGTGGGTGAGTTTTTTATTTATTTATTTATTATCATCTTTTATTTTTTAAATCTATTTTTTTTGTATTTCTTTAAATTTTTTCTGATGTGGTGCTTAGAGGGCACCATGTCATTGCCATGTGTCTAAGAAAGTAATAAAATAAGATACGTTAGCATTTTTCGTTAGCTAAATTGAACAAAGTTAACATAAGGATTTGATTGTCAATTTGACAAGTTTTATGATTTAATTGCACACTTCATGACAAGTTTTAAGACTTTTAGTGCACATATCCTAAAAAAGATTGACATGGCAGAATTTTGAGGTCATGTTCTATACTGCATTTTTCCAGATTTTAGATACTAGAGTCATTTTGCTTATGGATAACATGTCTGCATCCGACTGTAAATTATATTCAAATTGGCCTGACATGCGAAATCCGCTGGAATTTAGAAGAAGGGGGCCTTGAGGTCATTTAAATTTTCAGGACCGAGCCCGGTTGAGCTCGATCTCTATCCAAAATTCTTGCTTGGCCGGATGAGTACGCGTGCGATGCATATGTGGGGTTGGTTACATTTCGGAAAGAAAACGACGGCAAGATAAGAATATTTAGCGCTAGTACCATACAGGAAATGCGAATCTGGCCAAAACAGAGGAACGGAGGAAAAACTTGACTAGGATTCTCGATTTGAACGTGGCTTTTCACGGTTAAATTCGGCAAGATATTCTTGGGTATATGGGATATATTCAAGGTTGACTACGAGGGGCTAGGGGTGTCAACGGTTCTAAAAAACCGAACCGAACCGAACCGTTAAAAAAATCTTCCGAACCGAACCGAATAAGACCCGAACCGAATACGAACCGAACCGAATACGGTTCGGTTCGGTTCGGTTCGGTTCGGTTTTTCGGTTTTCGGTTTTCGGTTTTGTTTTTCGAAATTGAGGGAGAACAGACTAGAGAGAATATAGGGGGCTTCTCTTCGTTCTTCTAAAAACACAAAAACACAAAAACGAAAGCTTTATAGGGAAAAGTTAAAAGAAAAAGCTGTACAGCAGCAACTGCACTCTGCAGAGAGGAGACGGAGAGGGAAGAGACGTGAACGTGAAGGACAGGCCAGCAGAAGGAAAAAGCGGAGCACTGTTCATCTTCTTCCCCCCGCACTCGCTGCCCGTGTCCGCCGTTCGCGAGCCCAGCACAGGCGGCCTAGCGGCCGGTCACCGCCGCTCCGCCGGTCTCGCCCGCGACGTGCATCCCTGTCGCCCGATCGCCTCCGCCACTGCCCGCTCAGCCGTGCCGGAACGCTCGCCGCCTCCGAGCGTCTCCACCTGCAACCTGACGCCAGCAGATCCCGGGCCGGTCACCCCTCACCTGCGAGCTCGCACCGCCGCTCCGCCAGCGACCCGCGAGCCCGACGCCTGCAGTCGCGCCACCGCTCACTCGTCCCCTGCAGCTCCCCCCTCCGAGCGATGGCACCACAGCAGCTTCCCCTCCGCCACACCTGAGTGATCTGCAGCCTTCCTCGCCGAGCCCCCTACTGCCAGAGGAGGACTCAGAGCCAGAGGAAACGGGAGTCGGGAGAGATAAAAACGGTTTGTGAATTTTATCGGTTTATGGTTCGGTTCGGTTAACCGATAAAAACCGAACCAATAAAAGAATATTGGTTTTTAACGGGAACCGAACCGAAAACCAAACCGAACCGAAAAAACCGAATTTTTCGGTTCGGTTTGGTTCGGTTTCCGGTTCGGTTCCTGACACCCCTACGAGGGGCATACATCGGGCCTGACGAAGACAAAACAGGAGAAAAACAAAGAAGAATACGGTGAACTCGCAGTATAAAAACACAAGCAAGCATGGAGCAAGGAAAGGCCGCACGCTCAAGACAGGATAAAACATAAAAGCAAAATAATCTGTCAAGCAAGGGGCAAACAAAAGTACACTGAACTAAAGAAACGGTGGAATTTGGACTTTGTTTGATGTTGCTTTTATTTCACGAAAAATTAATAATTTTTTAAAAATATCATTTATATCAATTCAAATAAATAGTTCAAAAGAAATGCTTTCATTATTGACAATAATTTATGTCTGATTATTTTCACAAACCATAGAAAAATATTTTTTGTTACCGAAGATTGGTTGGTTCAACTGGCGAGATTCAAACTCTCCACCCATCATGTCTAGGTTCAAATAGCATTGGTATGCCCTAGGATTGACATGGGGTAAACTCCCCTCCTAAACTTTCTTATACTATAGATTCACAATATTACTTTATGATGAGGTGAAATCTTCATCATTGTGTTCCCGAGAGAGCACTACACGTCTTGCTCTTTTTAGCTGTAGAGCAAGCTGGATCTTTTCCAAATTTTCTTTGGCGACTTCGACTCTCTTCCTGTGAGGTGTGGATGTGCTGGGGCCAGATACATCAGATTCCATTTGAGGCATGATAGGCCAGGGCAAACACACACACACACACACACTTTGTTCATTTGTGTACGACTAGCGACAAACTCTTATGGCCGCATCATTTGCTAGAGTTCGTCGGAGCATTTGATGGAAACAGATTGGCATCCGATTATCCATCTTGATCTCTGCCGCGAGGCCAAGCTCCACCACCATTTGGAACGCGTTAATCGTGGTAGCTGTGCATAGTTACGGGTACAACACTACATGAAAATTTCAGTTAAGATATGCTGATACAGAAGGATGCATAGATAAAGGGCCAAATCCCCAAAAGAGAGTATCATGAAGTTATATTTTTCACGGACAAATTTGACCTCCTTGGACGTGAGCGCATCTTTAAAAAGCTTAAGGGAGAAATGACAAAGGGAAGAGTCCCCGAGGGATGGTACTCCCCACTGCACACTCCCATATTCCCTCCTCTCTGGGAAGAAAAATATATGGAGAGCAATTAGAGAGGTGTGGGACGTGCGGGCAACAAGATGTTCAGATAAGAAATGCACTTCTATTGGTCCACTTGAGTTACCAAGCAGGCAGAATGGCATCTGCTTGGGAGATAGAACTCTCCGCAACTTAATGAGGTTACCCTGTAACCAAAAACCAAGGATCCGAGCTATACTCCTAGTTACAAGTTATCAGGAAATGAATTTATATCTCTCATGGACAAATTTTGCCCCCACTTTTTGTATGTTCCAAAGAAAATAGTATAAACTCTCACTCAATGAAGAAAAATAGTCACCATAATCCAAGATTCATTTTTCTCTAAATTACCAAGAAATCTTACAGTGGGCATTATAGCAAATGCATTGCCATCCTATACAGATGAGAGAATTACCCAAAAAAAAATTTATAAACATATTCCAATTGTGCTAGTTCAATCATAAACTTCTTTTTTACTAATTCAATTTTAAACATTTTGCATGTGTTTCAATTTAGTCTATCTTACCAATTTTGGCCAGCAATGTTGACGGCATTTCATAAATTTGTATATATTTTTATATTATTTTATTTTATTTTCTTTAATTTTCCCCCTTCCCTTAGGGCCAGGGAGGATGTTGGCTGATCCTTGCCAGCCATAGGCATATTAAAACTACTCTTCCACTTTGAACACGACAACGCAATCATCCCTCCCTGATGTACAAGTACTAGTATTTATTCCCCATTTTATAAAGTCAAAAAGAACACCATGCCCATAGGGGTGAGCATGGTTCGAGTGGGTGGTTCTCACTTTAGAATTGGGAACCACCCACTAAAGATCGATTCTAATTTTTGGGAATCGGGTACGCCCATTGGTTCCATAGATCCATTGAAAAATTGGACCACCTATCTGATCTAGTTCTTGGGTGGGTCCATGGAATCAATCACCAATCCTTACAAATTGCATTCATCAATAAATATCATGATTGGTTCATAACGCATCAACTTGAATGAAAGTATATCCACCTAGATATGATGACAAACTCAAATTTAGGCTCTCTTAACAATCTCACTAGGGAAATGAATTGGACTTTTGCTGCAAATTCTCAATGGATGGTATTAGAGCTATTGTTGGTTAGTGAGCCCCAATGGGTTCTAATATTTTTAAAATATCTCAATAAAGAAATCCCGCAATCAACATGTGTTTTAAGTGAAACTTGCCATTTCGAATGATCTGGTGATACTAGAGCAAGGGCAAAGGCTGGCATAAGGTTACAGTAATGTAGTTTGAAGTTGGTAGTTGATTGTGGTAGTTATGCATAGTTACAAGTATATTACAAGGTGGAAATTTAAGTTGAGATATGCTGATACAAAAGGATGTATTGATAAATGGCCAAATCTCCAAAAGAGAATATCATGAAGTTATATTTCTCATGGACAAATTTGACTACCCCGACCTGAGCAAATCCTTAAAAGAATTAAGGAAGAAATGACACAAGAAGGAACTCTCAACGGGTGGGACTCCCCACTGCACACTCCTGTATTCCTTCCTCTCTAGGAAGAAAAATACATGGAGAGCAATTGGGGAGGTATTGGGCGTGTAGGCAACAGGATGTTAAAATAAAATAAAAAATGCAGTCTTGCTAGCCCAATTGGATTACTAGGCAAGCGGACGGCCTCAAAAGGGGAGGTCGAACTCTTTGCAACTTGACGCGGTTACCTCGTGACAAGACACCAAGGATCCAAGCTATACTCCTAGTGATAAGTTATCGGGAAATGAAGTTATATCTTTCATGGACAAATTTAACCCCCACTTTTCATATGTTCCAAACAAATAGTACAAATTCTCACTCAATGAACAAAAATAGTCACTATGATCTTTTCCATCTAAGCAATCCTTAGTTGATATTTGATTTGACTAACCACGTAGAGGTAACACATAATCCAAGATTCATTTTTCTATAAATTACCAAAAATCTTACTGTGGGCGTTAGAGCAGATGTATTGCCATCATTTATAAATGGGAGAATTACCAAAAAAAAATAATTCTAAATTTAATGTAATTGTGCCAATTCAGTAGTAAATTTTATTTTTAACCACTTCAACCCAAAACCTTGTCCATTTATGCGAGTTTAGTCGGTCCAACCAATTTGGTCAACTAGCATTGACGGTATTTCACAAATTTTTATATATTTTTATATTCTTTTATTTTCCTTTTCAATTTCCCCCCTTCCCATAGGACCAGCGAGGATTGCTGACCGATCCTGGCCGGCCACAAGCATATTAAAACTACTCCTCCACTTTGAACACGGCAACGCAATCATCCCTCCTTGATGTCCAAGTACTAGTATTTATTCCCCATTTTATAAAGTCCAAACAACACCATGCGCATTGACGAACCAATATTTATTTTTTAAATCAATTAACTAAAATGCAAATTAGATCTATTGAGAATGACGCATAAAAATATTATTAATACGTGACATCACTACATACATTAAACTTATATGTCAATATTGATATATATATATATATATATATATATATATATATATATATATATATATTGTGAATAAGACGGTTGCGAATTAACAACTACTGGTATCCGCATGAACTTTATCATGTTACGTGAGATTATGTTTCTTTGAATTATTTGTGCATTCTTAAACGTCATCTCCTTAAACGCTATTGCGTTCCATTTATCTCACGATATTTTGGCCTACATGGGATTCAAGCTACCAACCATTAAATGCAACTTCCTTGCAAAACTGTCTCATCTTATTATTTTACTCGGTCCATGAATCTGCAGGCCGCCGATTTCCTCTTGTAATAAACAGAAAGCAAAGAATAAAAATGAAAATGAAAATCCTTTGGCGTATTATATGGGGTCAAGCCAAATTTACATTCCTCAAGTGAAGGGTCAATTTTGCTATATTCCCTAATGCTTTTCACACTACACTTTCAAGAGCAGGAATGAGAATAGCGCTGGAGGTGGAAGCAAGAGCAAAATGGAATCCATCTATGCCTGGAGATCAAGGAGGGATGGTTGCCGGTCAATTTGTTTTGTTTAAACACTTTCTATAACTTGTCTTTTACCTTTGCACGATTCCACTCAAAACACGCCAAAGGGTCGACAAGAATCAACATGGTTTAATGTCACAAAAGACACTAGAACAGTCCGGGATGGATTGGAGTCCCAGATACGCTGAAACACACGCCAAAAAATCATAGGATGGAAATACCAATAGCCTCCTAAGCTAAATGGACGCTCACTGACTCCAGACATCCTTGATGAAAGCTAAATGGACGCTCACTGACTCTAGACATCCTTGATGAATCGACCCAAAGACAGGTAGGAAGAGACACCCTCCATGAAAGCCTTCCCGCTTTTCTCGCTCACCTCCTTCACCTCGTTCCTCCTCTCCTTGGCCTACTTGCCCTCCATTACCCTTCCTATCCCTCCCTCTATCTCGTCCGCCGTCATGATGCCGTCACTACCTCTGACGAGATCTCTCCGATAATCCATCTTGATCTCTGCCGCGAGGCCAAGCTCCACCACCATTTGGAACGCGTTAATCGTGGTAGCTGTGCATAGTTACGGGTACAATACTACATGAAAATTTCAGTTAAGATATGCTGATACAGAAGGATGCATAGATAAAGGGCCAAATCCCCAAAAGAGAGTTTCATGAAGTTATATGTTCCATGGACAAATTTGACCTCCTTGGACGTGAGCGCATCTTTAAAAAGCTTAAGGGAGAAATGACAAAGGGAAGAGTACCCGATGGGTGGTACTCCCCACTGCACACTCCCATATTCCCTCCTCCCTGGGAAGAAAAATATATGGAGAGCAATTAGAAAGGTGTGGGACGTGCGGGCAACAAGATGTTACAATAAGAAATGCACTTCTATTGGTCCACTTGAGTTACCAAGCAGGCAGAATGGCCTCCGCTTGGGAGATCGAACTCTCCGCAACTTAATGAGGTTACCCTGTAACCAAAAATCAAGGATCCGAGCTATACTCCTAGGTACAAGTTATCAGGAAATGAATTTATATCTCTCGTGAACAAATTTTGCCCCCGCTTTTTGTATGTTCCAAAGAAAATAGTATAAACTCTCACTCAATGAACAAAAATAGTCACCATAATCCAAGTTTCTATTTTTCTCTAAATTACCAAGAAATCTTGCTGTGGGCATTATAGCAAATGCATTGCCATCCTATACAGATGAGAGAATTACCCCCAAAAAAAAATTATAAACCTATTCCTATTGTGCTAGTTCAATCATAAACTTCTTTTTTACTAATTCAATTTTAAACAATTTGCATATGTATCAATTTAGTCCATCTTACCAATTTTGGCCAGCAATGTTGATAGCATTTCATAAATTTGTATATATTTTTATATTCATTTTTTTCTTTAAATTGCCCCCTTCCCTTAGGGCCAGGGAGGATGTCGGCCAATCCTTGCCAGCCATAGGCATATTAAAACTACTCTTCCACTTTGAACACGACAACGCAATCATCCCTCCCTGATGTACAAGTACTAGTATTTATTCCCCATTTTATAAAGTCAAAAGAACACCATGCCCATAGGGGTGAGCATGGTTCGAGTGGGTGGTTCTCACTTTAGAATTGGGAACCACCCACTAAAGATCGATTCTAATTTTTGGGAATCGGGAACTGCCCATTGGTTCCATAGATCCATTGAAAAATTGGACCACCTATTTGATCTAGTTCTTGGGTGGGTCCATGGAATCGATCACCAATCCTTACAAATTGCATTCCTCAATAAATATTATGATTGGTTCATAACGCATCAACTTGAATGAAAGTATATCCACCTAGATATGATGACAAACTCAAATTTAGGCTCTCTCTTGACAATCTCACTAGGGAAATGAATTGGACTTTTGCTGCATGTTCTCAATGGATGGTAT